>MNPL01021750.1:21721-37364 GCA_002081605.1 Tropilaelaps mercedesae
GCTTTTGACGTTCTTTGTTTAAGCAACTGTGTGCGCAACTAGTGTGAACCTAAACGCACGCAAACGCATCAAACTATGGTGCTTGAGAACGACTATATATATATACATATATATATGCTAGACTCATAATAGGACGTTTTAACCTGTCGATCGATATAAAAAGACCCCACCGAAACTTCCATGAAAACACTGCTGACTGTTCTACAACAGAATACTATGCTACTGAATACTATGCAACAGAATAATATGCTAGAAGGTTATTGTTCACTAAAATATCCATAGACCGTTCATGTCATCTTGAATATCGTTCCCGAATGGCGGT
The DNA here is from genome assembly GCA_002081605.1 of Tropilaelaps mercedesae. NCBI lineage: Eukaryota > Metazoa > Arthropoda > Arachnida > Mesostigmata > Laelapidae > Tropilaelaps > Tropilaelaps mercedesae. The sequence continues at coordinate 22,044 of MNPL01021750.1, forward strand.
ATATGGTACCCGAAAGTTGTTTGAAGGGTGATAGCGAACGTTACTAAGTATTGGGTGTAACCTGATAATATACGATAATCTCACTGATTAGTAGCTATTTCCATTTGTACAACACCGTTCCCACTCCCAGGTACGGGAGCAGAGAAAAAGTAAGCAAAGGATCAGCTTGACAGGAAAATAGCTGAGAGCAGGTACCGCTGCATTTAACGGCGGTGCCACGCGGAAGTATTACCTCCACATGGATTAAGTTGAAGGTCGATCAAATCAACACACTTCTGGCTACAAGTGTCTCTACCTTAAGTGACCACTCAGAGTAGCATGCTAACCGCGAACTCTACCCCCATAGACCGCGCCAAGAAGTGATAGTGAGCGAAATTCCAGGCATGCGAGGTTCTTTTTAAACGATACTCTATCAGAACGCAATTAATCTCAAAGTAGAAACATATCGAGAAACTAATATCTTCACGATTGCTACTACGTTTTTTTACGGTTGGAGTGATTTTGGAAATACTGCTCAGCATTAATACAACAAACACTTCTGCGCGTACCCCCTTTCCTCTCAAATCAACTAGTAATTGTCGAAATTCCCTAATCCAAAGGTGAATCCAGAATTCCGTGACAAAACAAACGATTGTGTCCCAAATGTCAGCCTCTGCTTCGCTAGTTACCACTATAAATTCAGAATAAACTTAGCTCCGCTCCACATTGGTGTTCTGTCTAGCAGACATTTTTCATACAAAAATTTGTTTATTTCGCTATCAGTGCACCACAACGTGAACCGCACCCGAGTTCGAATTACGCCAACAAGCTCACAGACGCCTTTGTAATTTGCTGACAGATTTAGTTACTGGCAAGACGAACTCAGATATGAAAGTGTTCAATCTACGCAGTTCTTTATCATGCAAATGCACGTACCGTTTACCATATTACGACTCTGCCACCTGAAGGTATGGGCCTTTTGTTTGTTTATGGGGGCAAATCCGTACTGTAGAGCAAATTGAGCAAATTGATCCGTTCAGCGCAGGCCAAGCTACTCGGATGAAGCGTGCCCTGAACTGTGGAGACACAGTAGCTCGGCTATTCTAATTGGCTGCGGGAACAATCTCCTGCACGCCGTACATCTCTACAGTGGTCGCCGCTCAACTCTGGCCATTGGAAGCCGCACAGTCACGTACTAATCGTACTCGTTCCCAACGCAACAACCAATCCGATAAAGGCTCACAATCAACAAGTCGAAGCCTTACTTTGGTCGAACCTTATTAGACAAATGTTATTTGTCAGAACTGTCTCTTCCGTTCGACTCCGGTTGTGCAGCGGCTCAATAGGACAACTAAATGAATGTAATAAGGGTCACTTAGTAAACTGACGGCTGCTTTTGCTAATGGTAGCATATCACAGGCAGAGCTTCCAGCAGAGTCCCCATTGCGATTTGTATCGTTTAACGTGCGTAGGGGAAATGTGAACACCTTTGTGAGAATAATACTTGTTTTCGGCCAATTCGGTTACCTTCATACCCCTTCTCAAGTCCCTTTTCCGCCCACTATATCGTTCTAGGCTGGATCAACTTAAAGTCGAGTATGGTTAGAGGCCGTGTCCACCTGGTTTAGAGATGCCGCTGCTAGTCCGAGCTATTGAGGGCCCAACCCATGTCAGGTAGTTGGATAGGTACCCATGCATCAGTGAAGGTCTAGTTGATTTGGGTGGAGTAGGCTCTACGTTAGCGGAAAGAACGGCTCTGGTCATGATAGCCAAAGGACAAGCGCAATATAGAAGAGACAGTCAGGAGAGACAAACGTTCTTTAGACGGCTGGAACTGCAGTGACAGAAGACCGCGAGAGCCATTTTTAAGATGGCTACCATCGCGTGACGACCCCTTTCCACCCGATGGCAGAACACTAAGCGTAGGGGTTCAGGGTAGTTTTAGTTCACAATTTCCTGCGGCAAACTTGATGAACGTTGAACGCATTTGAACGGCCAGTTTCAACGCGAGAATATAGATGCAGGCATATCTTTGTCTCGCCAAGGAGTTTATCCATTGTAACAATGGTTAAAAAGCCGCGCAATTGTACCTGGATAAAGCATTTTGAAAACTTCCTGCCGAAATTATTTTGAACTAACTCTGACTGACCTCAAAACTATGTCAATCCGGTGGGAATGCGAGTATAGATTACGAGTACAGCACTGTGAGTATAGATAGCTAATGGAATTATGCAGGCGGTATCATCAGTACTGAAATGTTCAAAGCATTCTAAGATTTAATGTTAACATAAACAAATCCAGTGCACTTATTGGTATTGGATCCGCATAGCCTTCGAATGAGGATGAAAAATTAATTCGAGATTTTGAGAAAGATTTTCTTCAAATCGTCAAATTTTCGACGAAAGGGGTTCCAGCCAAGGTATAAAACGCATTCATGTGGGGAAAAGGTAGAGTTGCGATTGCAGCAATAACACTCCTCTTGAATGGTTGATGCTTGCATTGTTCCGTATTGATGTAACATATGCGTCGCCCACTGTAGCAAAATAAAATATAAGAAAAATATTGAACCTATTAAGTTTTACTTGTATTTGGGACGGGTGGCACAAAGCGTTCTGAGCAAAGCTTTAAACCTTAGTAAAGATCACAATTAGCGGCTTGAAAGATAGACTCACTAAAGTGACCGAAAGGGTCCAAAGTAGATGTTCCCTTTATAAGAGTATAGCGTGACACGTCCAGTGACTGGACCAGCAGGTCTAGACGCAAACACTTTCAGGCCTTGTCAGAAGGACGCCAGTTACAAAATAGCCCGGGAAATCGTCAAGGACCTTCAGAGACTCATAGCAGGTAGAACACTATTAGCCACCCTGACTTCAGCACAAATGCTTATAGTCCTCACCGCTTATGTGTGTGCGCCTGGGTAATTGCCGTGATGTAACTCGCAAAGCATCGCATACCAAGGTAGCCTTCAAAGGGTACATGCCATTGGTAACCAGTGTTTCTGGCGGTAGAAATAGGTATCTAAAGATGCGTAACATTCTTAAGGGGCTTGATTCAACAAAAGAAGACAGATTTCCAATATATTTTGTTAACTAAATGGATAATGACAATGATTCTTAGTTTACACACCATTATTTTCTACACCCTGGCTATGAGACTATTACAAGTACTAGTTAAACAAAATATTGTACACAGGTTAAGACTGAATTTAAATGCCAATGCAGCCAATTTTTTAGCGGAATGACATCTACTTACTCATATCTTAAGCTGCTCGTTAGTTGGTAATAACTCGAGGTACGTCCAGCTTTTGCTCGTTCAAAACTCTTAGTTACGTTCGGATCGATATATTCGACGTAATCACTGATCAGTACGGTCTAATCGGGTGTTTATACACACACATTTGGAAACCAGTTTTTTCTGTTCGGTTATAGACCTTCCCAAACTCTGCTTGAATTTTGGAGGCCAACGTATGTTACACAATGCATTAGTTGGGTTCGCGCTGATTGGGTGACAATTAATTATGATTCTTCATTGTTACTATTATCACACTATGACTGCCTGAATTTCATTAATGCACGTATCATGAAGCATAACTAACATTTTCTTGATAGCACGGAGCTTCAGAAATAATATACACTCGGAAGCCTGTTTTATAAAAAAAAACCAATACGTTCGTTAACGATGTTCAGCCCTACAATCAAATATATCTTTGGACTTGACAGCTCATATTCCATGATTAATAGCAACAACAGCACCTATCGCTAACTCGACGAATGCATCGTAAATGATAAATTGATGTGCAATATGCGATCATATTGCCTGAATTAACTTGTGGATCCTCCAATTGCGTGTGCCATTGTTACGAATCAGCTATTTACTCGCACTATATAGATCATTTATGTGTGTGCGAGGCAATATAATTAACTTGACTTTCCTTTGATTCATTGATATTTTCATGCTAAATTATTAGAAATTCAGAATGGGATAGGTCTACAAGAGCGAATATAAAGGGTCAATATTGTGTCCAATTCTGTGAACCTCAATACACGTCGGCGTTCCACTAAAACATTGTATTGTCATGTGTTATGTACAACACATTTTAAAAATGTTACATATTGTCCATTGTATTGATTACTTGTGTCTGTAACATAGTTCTTCAAAACACATTAAAATTTCGAAGTTTGATTCCTTCCACTTTGATCACTCTGCAGAACCAATAGACTTTTTTGACATTGATGGCCTTTAAGCTGAGCATCATCATGGTGATCGGTACTTTTTGCGTTGTGAAACGTCCCCTTAGTTCACTGACTTCGCCCCTCTGGCCACTTCTGCTTTCCTTCTGCCGCTTGCCCGTACCAGATACTAAAGCGGAAACGTCTTCCATCGATAGACATTTATCGGATTCAGTGGGCGACAAAACAACGCCCTTTAGAGCGAACTGCATAAGCAAGCCTGTCTTTAGCGTAGCCGTGTTTCGCTTGTCGTATGCCAACTAGCAAGAAAGGAGCTACTGTTAAAGGAAACTGTTGATGGTGTCTACAAGTCTACCATAGCAGCGGTTTAATCTGATCAGCTGTGAAATTGCGAATTGCTTAATCACATTAGTGACAAAAATAAATTGAAATGTTGAATAGTTTGAAAATGTATGTAAGTCAATAATTGGCAAAGGAAAAATTATTCATTTTTAACAGTAGCTGATTTTTAGAATATCAGATACTCATGTGTTTTCGGAACGGACTGCGCAAACTCAGCCAACGATTTCAGTATCATGCATGCGTAACCGCTATGTATAGTTACATTTTAGCTAGTGAAAATCAACATTGGTAATATTTATAAAATATATGCAATTTTTTTGCAATACAACTTAATAAGAGAACAGTTCGACGTTTTCCACTTTTGATTCAGTTTTGCATTTTCGCTACGTCTGCATTGCACATGCTGTAGTCTGGTAGAGGCGTTTTCTGCTCATCCATTGACCATTCTTCGGGATTCACCATCTGGACTAACAGAGTAGGCGGGTTCACGATTCACTGGACAGTGCTAGCTTCAGCTGGTGCCAATTTCAATAGAACATACATATGCTGTATGTACTTCACGACGACAGAGGCTTGGTGACGTCGCCTGAAGAACACGCCATCGTGACATCAGCGTCGTCACTCGTGGCCGTTTTGGACTTTCTATGCCCGCGCACAATAAGATCAGTATTTGCGCCAACCAAATATCACGACCTTCTAGTTTTTACTTCCCCATCGCCGTACGAACATACACAAGAGCCATAAACAAATCATGTTTTCAGACAATCATTCGATTGTCTGTAAAGAAAGATAGAAGCAGGAAATAACAAGATTGAGAAAACCCGCTCGTTTCCTGGCTATAGCATCTGAGTACGCTATCGAATTGTCTACGATGTTCGTCTTAATATACTACAGTCTTTAGTCAAACTAGGGTTCGTCGGCCAAAACCCTATCTCAGATTCCTGCTGTACCTGTTAATTCTTTAGATGCTCGAAGCACTTGCGTCTAAAATAAAAATTTTTAAGACCCTCCATAGTTTTAGTTTGGACAAAGCTCTTTCCTCAACTTCAAAAAGCAATGAGTACGCAGAGTAACGTGCACAAATAGCAGGTGCCACTGGCAGGATTCAAACATAGGACTAGTGAAGCATCTCAGTTGTATTTATTATTCGAATCGCCAGCTTCACAGCTAGGCTGTCCGCCGCCGTCATAACATCAATGACAATAAAAAAAGAACACACGCGCTTACAGCTATTGACGCAACATAATATGTGTATTGCTTATCGATTGGACTGAGATGTCAGCAGGCTTATCGTCTTGCTCGAGCGATTAATGCAGCATCATTGGGCAGCAAGCGAGAAATCATCTCACAGTCCTCCGTTCTTAACAATGCATTTGCACCGTACCGCAATGTTGAATACACCTGCCAGTGATAGATTATACTCGCATGCGTTAAGCACGTGATACTCAGCAACATTGACGTAACCGTGTTTCTCGCATTTCTTACAGACAATATCTTTGGTAGTTTCTGCCCCGTGCAACATGCTTACCTCGCCGCCGATTCTTAGCTCGCCTTTAGCTTGGGAATAACAAAGGAACCACCCCTCTAACAAATAGTTATGTACTGTGATTTGAAATTTCCCTCGTAGTTCGGGGTTCCGAGAGAATTCGAGAGAAAATTCGAGAGAAAATTCGAGATTCATTTGAAGGACTCTGCTAGTGAAATTCTGTAATATTTTTAAAGTCGGGCTACGGAGTGGTGATTCTATCATTCATTAAACATAGTATATACGTGTTACACAGGCGTTTTACTCCTTTTAGAGCATATACAAGTCGAACCAGTTATTGTCTTTGTTCGAGGTGTCTGCGTACCTTCCAGCAAGGGTTCCTTACAGTATTCGTTGCCCCCAACCCAAGATGATTTAGGCCAATGGGTTCCTCGCTAAAAGCGTCGCACCTACCGCCGCAGAAATTAGGCCCCCGCTATTTTGCCAACGCTCAGAGGCATACGTTCATTATGAAGGCATTTCAGCTAAGGAAAGCCCTATCAGAAATGACCGAAAGGGGGGATGCTATCAAGGCGCGCTCAGTAAACCTTCCTAAGCTGTAAACCATCTAGGGTAACTAAAAATACCCTCCCTCTCTAAAAATATCTTTTGCTACGCTCGGGCACATATACGAAACAACTGATCTTGTCGATATGGAAAGTGCTACCCAGACGCGCAACCGTATGACGCCGATGACCAGACAGCAAAACAATACCATTGCTCGTCATTTAAGGACGACCCAGAAGGATCAACTTAAGGAAGCCAACTACACTAGAAAGTAAACACAGTCTGCTTGATTTTACACCAGGTGATAACGGTGCATGAGCCGGATACACTACTATTATTCACGATCGCACAGGGGGCGTCCACAAAAATCATCGGCGGATCATAAAATGAACAAGAGTTTGTAGTTCACCTGAAAACAGCGAGGCGTATTTTAAACTTACAGTTATGTACTGTGAATGCGTCTATACGCGTGAAGACACATAAGACAACAGATTCTTAGATTCAACGTAATCGGGTATCATTGTATACTCTGGACGAGCGAATGATCGTCCAACTGCGAACCATGGAAGGGCGTACAGTTCGACGAAAATAGCAACAACACCCCTCCCACGATTTATATATGTATATACGGTGGAAGTAAGCTCTTGCGAAAAGAGAAGCCTGTATTCCCACTATTGCAGTCGTTGCCATGTATCTGGCACCTGAAGCCTATAATAATATATAGCTAAAAAATAAGGCAGAATATAGTGGATGGCATTGTTATATTTTACTAAAATTTCAGAAAATCACTTTTCTCCATCATGACAAAATCATGACTCGTTTAAAACGACATACTTGAAACCTGTGCACCAAAGAACTGTGTCTACACTTAAATGTTCTTAATAAAATTTAAAGGCATGCTATCTATTATCGTCAAACTACAATAGACAAAAAGTATAAAGATTAAACATGCCTGGAAGTGTCACAAGGTTACACAGAGGTAAAATCCTTGAGTAGCGGAGGTGTCACTGCATAAGCAAACAATGCTCTGGAGCTAAGTAGACTGCTGTATCCACCGCTGTAGGTCCCACTCACTTTACCTTGATCTGCATCAGCAGAGTTTAAGAGAAGAACGTACCTTGCAGGTTCATTAAAGCATCACTAGTCTGACGAACTCGCATTCGGAAAGTGTCAGTCCAATGAGCACGATTAATTATTTTCTAGACAGAAGCAAGCCATTTATGTTACTTGAATAGGATCAATAGGCACTAACATATCAAGTTTTGCGTTTTTTATTGTTTTCTATGAGAAGTTAAAACAGTGCTGATGACGAGGTGATTCAATAAACATATCGCCTTTCTGAACAATGAGAAACAACACGGCTTAGCTCGAAACTGTTACAAAACAAACTTTTGCAAGAATTTCTCGTCTTTGTCCTATTTTTTTCTAATGTCACTTTTCTAAGGTTATTTTAAAGCAGGTATATGTAGCACAAAGAAAACGAAGCGCAAAAGAACGAATACAAGGTAGAATCAAGTAGAGCAGAATAACATTGAGGGCTCTTTTGCAGAAGTTCTCCGAATATAATGACTCCCCCTTTGATATTACTATCATTATTGAAGGTTCTTGCTTGTCAAGCTCGGTTCTATGGTAATCACGATAAGAGTTATCGTCATCGAGATTATAGACGCGACGGGTTTTAAGTTCCACTCATATGATTCTGTATCTGCCCAAAAGTAGACGCATTTTGTGCGCGTAATTGTATGGCAGTGACCGAGATTAATTCTTTTTGTTCAAATTGCACTCCAGTGTAGTAAAGATAGTAATGGTGAGCCAATGTACAGCAGTTAGAAAACAAACGAATATCTAGTAAGTAGATCAAATTGAAAACATCGACAGTTCGTTTTGTTCATCTGCCCTTTACGGTGACAACTATATGTTATACTCAAGCTATTCTCCATCGATCGTAATACAACGCTAGCTACTCTACTACTGAAGACATATCATCAGACACCATCCACCACAGCGGCAAGTCACTGATGAGAATGAATGTATTCGAATTTGCACATATATGAACGGAGAATTGTTTTGAAATCCATCGTTTGCAAAAATCCACCGTTGCCCTCCTTATTTCGGTAATCATTTTTCCTTTATTGCTTTGCGGAACGTTCCCTCTGCTAGCATTATTTTATGGTATTAAGTTTCTTCCGAAAAGTGCTTGTACGAACATGACTGGCTGGTCTTCGGGAATAAATGGGGCAACGACGCTTCGATTGGGAGTGTCGCCATACAAAATGCAACGACTTGAGGTTTTCTGGACTGCTATACGACAGTGATCCAATGGCCATAGGGATATAAACATATGTTGGGACATTTCTTTAGTTTCTACGTTGTCTGAGGAAAAAACCTAGATTAAAAACCGTTAAAGAGGTTGGCAAATTTAGCAAACTAGCACAGGTTCTCATACGTTGCACGTAATGCGAAACGCGTGTGACAAAAAAAAAGAAACAGTGTCTCCTTTCAATTCTACTACAAGGGAGCATTTTCGCCCATTGGAAATACCTGACAATAAACCAACATCTCACAAGCTTAAACAGCGATAGACTCTCAGCTTTAAGCTTATGCCAGTGCATTCCTTTTGTTTCATATGCGCCTACAGTCGCAGCTTTGCTCCAAATGCCTTAACAATTTTGCGAATAAGCAAACAGACAGTATCAACTATTATTCTTTACGTAACGTTGACTTGAAAATAAAGAGCCTTTAAGATTATTCTTTTCGTAGGTGACCGTTTTGACAAGCACGAAGGAGCGAAGCTCGCACAAACGAAACGGCCATAAGAACCCGCTCGACTGCTGAGTTTTATAATCTCCATTGGCCAATCAAGCCCGAAGAATGTAAATAACTCGCGATTACTCAGGTGTCGACTCGGAACATGTAATTTATCATTGAGTCTTTGATTGGCAAATTCTCCAGGCGTCTATCATGCTCTGTAGGGAGCTATATCTTCATTGACAAGATCTGATTTTGGCCTTTTTCGTAGGGGAGTCACAGTGAGATCTTCTCAATGAAATTATCAAGTGAGAGCGGTCTATATAGAACTAAATGAAAAATGAGGTGTTGTAAATAGAGTTGTAGCATATATGCAGAAGAAACGTTATCACCGTTCGAAATCATCGTAAATTGATCGCATTCGTATTTCTAGTATTATCTATCGTCTATCGTTTTGTGGAAGGTTATCCACTCCGGCATCTTCTAACTTTCGCCACCTTCACTGATCGATATGTTCACAATTTTTCAAAATGTCCATTGGATCAGAATTGAAATTGAAATAGAGAGAGAGAGAGAGAAAATTGAAATCACAACAGCAGAACGTCCTTAACATTTTATTGCAAAGCCATTCGTTCTGCTGTTATTGTCGCCATCAGTATCAACACATAAATGTGCACGCGACCACTTTCATGGACCAGAACGTTACCGTAATGATGAGGTAAAAAGAGAGGTTGCCTATGCAGTTAGTATTTCAGTGTGTATGAGTAGCAAACACTCAGCCAAACGGTTCGTATTTCCCAAGTCTACATATCGGCAAATATGCAAAACCTGGAATATGGACGTGTTTTCGACGCCTGTAGTTGCACGGGGAGTTCTGCTGTGGCGACTCCGTTACCCCAAATCACTATGCATCACCACGGCCGCCCTGTAAAGCGCAATTGCCGTCCCAGTAGGCAGCACGCAACAATTTCTAGTTTGCTTACTGGTGTAGTAAATTTCGAATTGTGGTCGAATGCCGTCAGCATCAATCGAATGTTGTAAATATTTCATCTTGTCCCTGATGCATCCTTGTCGGAACTGTCAACTTTTTTCGAGACGGATTGTCGACTCGTCGATGCAGCGCCGCCTTTCTGATTAGGGAAGAATATGTAAATACGCATATTTATACAGTCGTTTATACAACCATTTGTACAGCTAAACGTAAAACGACAAGAGAAAGAACGCCTAAGAAATTTGTTATTTATGATGGACATTAAACGCCTGTGTGCCTTGTCAGGCCGGCCGCCTTTAGATGTGGCTCACACTAACAAAATCTTATATATTTTGAAGAATATTGTGGTGATCGTTACATTGTTATGAATTCTAAAGTTATATAAATTCTAGTTATCTATCTAATTATCAATCATATTTAGTAATGAGAAAAATGAAGTTAGGTTAGCTCTATTAGTGCACTCAGCGAGATAAAATTCATACTTTGCGTTTGTGTACGCGCACTTTCTAAATTGCACCGATTGCCGAGCTCTGACGTATGTATCATATATTTATTTGTGCTGGCGAACTTTACTGTCCACCTTTTGATCTAATGCGTTTCGGGCATTATGGCCTTGAGTTTCGTGCACAAATTTATTTCAAGGCATCGATAAAAAATAGCCCCCTCTACATGCCGTTTGCCTGTTATTATATAGTCCGGGCATCTGACCCTTCATGCTTACAACTTGGTGTTTGCATGTACTATCATAGAACTTGGAAAAAACCAAACATTCAAACGGGCGACACTTGAAGTACTTTCTACCGGCTACGACTACGATGACAGTCTTCGTTCAAGTACATGTTTGAATACGAAATTATTTGTGCCTGTACATCGATTACATCCTTTACAATCCCTGTATGTTTTTTTCGCAACGTTAACAATGCGGCAATGATCATCGATCAAACACAACCGCAGCAGATTCAGATAACAATTAGAACACTCGTGTCTTACACTTGCGCCTGGCAATGGCTTTACGCTCACAATGTTACAAAAAGGTCTAACTACACATATATTACATGAACTCAGGCGAAGATTCGACATCATCGGGTCGACTTGCGGAATGTTTTCCAATTTATTGTTCTCGCTGTTGCTGTTACTATTCGAAGCGAGCAAACTGCTTCTTCCCAAACAATCGCTGTCTACCGACGATAATACGTATTCTTTGGAGGCAGAAGTCAGCAAACTGGAAGAGAGGGCAACCTTGCAGCAACGCTCTGTTACTACAGCCGTAATCACCGTTGGCGCCGCTTACATCAATGGGCTTCTATAGGCTTCAGTGGATGTCTAGCCGGCGATGAGCAGTCTCAACTGCTGGCCTTGCGGGGATCGAAAACAACAACGCCCCGTAGACGGTCAGTAACGAGCCGAGCAGTATACGATAGCATACGTGTTTGTATTATATGGCGTAGCAAATAGAGCGGCTAGTTATTCGTCATATTGCAACTAGCGATGACTTCACCATCGACAATAACAATGATGATAACCACGGCAGTGGGCGTGAGAGAACGAAAGAAATTTATACATGTATGTAAATATGTAAAAAATATGCATGTAAGTGTAGATGTATGAAGACTGCGGGTCGCGAGATTTACATCTATATTATCATGCTCTAGGGTGATTTCTACGAATGTGAGACGATCGTATACTTCCTAGTTTCGAGACAAGTAATGTACCGGTAGAAGGTGGTATTTTATGTCTCCAGCTTGTCAGTTTCCGACAGTCGGCAGGATTTAACATAGTTCTAAAGCTATTCTAACAGTATGGTTGAGCAGTCGATCTCATTTACCTTTGTTATTCACTCCAGCTTGGAAGAATGTGACCATTCTACTCGATCACAGCTTGATGATTTCACTCGTTTGTCACCCTAAACAGATTTGGGAACCACGTTAACCAATGAAGAAGTAGTCGGCCGTTGAATTTAATTAACGAAACTCCTATAACATACACCCTGTATTATTAATAATAGTAATAATAATAGCGATAATATTAGCAAATTACATACTCACACAAATCACATATTAGGTCACTTAAGCATATAAAATACCAAATCAGATTCATAGCAAGAGACATCAGGGCTGATACTGACATGTGCATCGAAAATCTTGTTTGAAAGATTGCTGTTATTAGAGTCTCAATTCATAAACCAATTGGCGTTTCCGGCAAACCATTTATTTGACACAAATATTATTCAAAAAAATAATACCATCCAGACGGCAATGCGTCGGAAATCTTGGACCGACAGTCGATGTTGCTGCTTCAGCATATAAAACAATACTAGCACTAACAAAAGCTGGGTGAGTTGTATGAGACACACGCTTATATGCAAATTCGGCGTAAGTCATTGGTATTAGCATTTGGCACTCGACGAAATACATTAGTAGGCAAGGTCAGGTGGCAACTATTCAGTTACGGCCTTAGCGCCGTTCTACAATGGAAAGATAAAATATGTCGTACACACACACATATATATATATATATATATATTTATGAGTGTGTATGTAGTATGATAGCATAGCAACGCTCGTATCTTTCTCAACTCATCATCACTTAGAATCACATGGCTTTACTGCAGTGTCCACAGGGGCTTTTCTCTTATAAAGACTAACTGGCTCAATGTGGTGGGCACGTTGTACTTAACGCGGTTCCCACCGCAGCACTGAGTAGGTCAGCTCTGTCGTTTTCTGAAACGCTTCTCGTTTCTTTCTAATTTTTTGTGCTTTTCTCTCTCTCGGTCTACGCTCCTTTTCGTACGGGGACGGATTACGCTAAAACCCTCCGCGAACAATTACAATATGTCGTTTGAGCAATAACAATTGCTGGCAATGTCCATGTCAGCAATTTTTTTATCATCGGCGTGCTATCCGGCCGTTGGATGGCGCTGCGCATCACTGAAAAACTATTTGCCGCCACCCGGGGATGATTCGATTTAACGGTTGGCAAATGGCTTATCTTTCAGAGAAAAACTTAATTAAACGGCAAATAAAACAAAGAAAAGCATTAAAAAAGAGGCCACGATGGCCGTAATCACCATCATGACATTTGAGCGTTTGTAGTTTTGGAATAGTTAGATTGTTGAGTATGATGCCCCAAGTGGAAGTGTGAAACACACATTCTGCTGGTCTTGTGCCGAACCCGTCGCTTGAGAGATAAAGCGCAGCATCGGTCCAGCGTCGCCCAATTTCCACAGAGTTCTCTCTTATGCACTTGGTACTGAACCATTCGCACAATAGCTAGGTGCACCAGAGACACACATATAGAAGCGGTTGAACTACAATGTCAATTACTTCGGATATAAGCGCGGTTAGAATCGTAAAACCACAGCCATCGTTGAAGCAAAAGTTCAGCAAGCTCCGTATTTTAAAACAACTTCCATAAAATAAATTTATAACCACACGTTTGACCCAGCTACTGTTCTGGTTGTACAAAGCGAGCCAATGGTTGAAGTGTCATTTGTAAAAAAATTAGACTATTAAAAGACACTGCTATGTAGCGCACATTTCCAGAAGATTATTCCTAAATTAACATTTTAATGGCTCATCTCGACGTTTCGCACTATTGTCTAATACATTACGCAAATTAGGGCAATATTCGTCTTGAAAGCACATTGCGTCGCATTGTGAAATCTGAAGTAGAGCATCGCGTCACTATAGAAATTTACACACTGTTATGCAAATATGAACTTGCACAACAATCTGAGCAGCGAGAGCGATAGAAATCTTTACGATGAGTTCGGAATACCCGGTTCCAGTCTATCTTAGAAAAAAGAAAATTGACTATGAAACGATCTACTCAAATTCGGGCAAAAGATATGCATCCTATATGCTGTACATCGATTTAGACGCATTATTACCAAGTTGTGAAGTGTGTGAGATAGACCACACTGTTTTGTAATGATTTACGCTGTACATGACAACACAATGATGTCAACAACAAAGTAAAATTGATTTCTTTTTGAAAATCATATACGCATATCTGTTAGAGCAGTAAAGTCTAACAAATCGCTCGTGATTTGATATACTCAAGTCATGTTATTCGATCAAGTTTCATAATCGTTAGTCAATACTTGGGACCGTTGCTATTTTAATTAATAATATAATATCATAAGTTAAAGTGTATATATATATATATATATATCTACGGTTCCGTTGTCACACTTTGATAACGAGTACAACAACAACAATAGCAACATAGAGTTCACTTATACTAGTGCAAGACTTAATCCGCACGCTTTTTTCTCCAGGAAAATGCACCATCAACTAGCGAGATCCTTCCTATGAGGTCACTACCTAACATAAATCTTTATGCCATATAGATAACTAAGTCATGCACAGTCATTCATGCGCTAACAACACCACCACCTCATGCCCCCCGACAGCAGCTGCAATAGCAGCGGAAGCAAGGCGCAGAGCAAACTAGAAGATAAAGTGGCAAATGGGCAACACATCTAAGAAGTACAACGGCATATTAGTATTATTGCTGCACACTCCAGCAAGGAAGACATTACCAACGGCAAATACTGTGTAAGAAGACGGCTCTTACAAGGAGATACAGCTAGAAAGCATATCAACGGAAGAACACACGACGTCAACGTCGCTGTGTATATTGCTAATAAACTGATGACTGTTATGGCCCCGTACAGTGAACATCTCTTCGACATCAGCATCATCGCAGGGACAGAGCACATGACTGGAATGGTGGCAAAAATAGCATTAATAATAATAACGCGTTAACTCGGTAAATTTGTGATTGTTAGATAATCCATAGATGGGTTTTAATAAAAGTTCACTATGAGCGAAGCACGAATAGTGTTATGAATTGCTTTAAAAAATAGTATAAATAATATTTCACACAAACAGCACAAACACTTATTTTTGCAAAGAGGCTGAATATGGCAGAAAACACCCTTATTGTTTTTATATACAAACAAAAAAAAAAATTCAAGTGATTAACATATATACACTAACATATATATATATATATATATATAACATATATAAGGC
>MNPL01021750.1:47825-59879 GCA_002081605.1 Tropilaelaps mercedesae
ACGTCCGACCTTCTCCCTTTGCACGCGGGCAGTCGTTTTCGGCGTCAATTGCTTACAGCTGTTAGCACCCTCCAGACTCTTTTATTGTAATCTCGTTGCGTGCTAGCGGAGAGTTAGTCTCATACTCGTCATGATAGTTGTTCAACAGTTGCTAAGGCTTGCATTCTTTCGCCTTTTACCTAATCCTTGAGTAATGACGGTCCGTTGGCGACAATCGCACCTTTGCGATAGCATTTATTCCGTTCAGGCGGGTGCTACAGCTGCGATGACCTGGGCTCTCCATTAGTTTTGTGTCTATTCCACTGTCTAGTCTGTCTATTTGTCCATTTGTATGCCTGTTTCTATCGTCCGCCGTTTAAATGCCCGGTACTGTTGCGATCTGTGCATTGGCAGCGCGAGTTCATTTATGCACACACACACACACAACCTTCAGTCAGTTGTTCGCGCGCCAGTGCTCGTTCTGCTGCAGTCGGCGCCGCGGTCGTTGTTGCTACCTCCACTGGCGCGATGTGGTCGCAGACCAGCCGGACTTGCCAGAACTGTCGACGAGTGAAGAGCGACTCGTTGTAGTGAGTTGGTGTGGCGCACACGCGTGTGTTTGCTGCGTGCATATGGCCATGGCGGAATGTACCGCACACTGCCTATGTATGTTTGTGCTTTGTAAGCACGAACTAGCGCCAACGGCCCAAACCCGCCGGCCATTGTGTCTGCGGCACGGCGAGTTCGGAATGGAACCGGGCGATCGCCGAGTCGTCGTCGTCGCTAGGCTGTTTCCTGCTGGGAAGATACAAATCTAGGTGCTACGCGCATTTAGAACTGCCGTATTCTCAGCCGATAGATAGCAACGAATCAAACCGCAAACTCGGTACATCAGCTACTGAAAGAGCCAAGCCGCTAGCCCGCCAAACGAACTCACGCTCGACGATGGGGCTCGGCAAGTTTTGGAGGTCTGTCAAATTTTTCGCTCCGTGTATATACACGGATTTCCACTTGACTTCTCGCTTTAACGCCCGTATTGCCTGTGCTTGCGTGTTTCTGTTCCGGGGGAAAAGGAGTACGAAAGAAACGAATGGAAATGATCTGGCATTGCATATGTGAGACTATGGATATACGCTTCTTTCCAATTGGATGTACGACAGTGGTCAAAAGGAGCGGCAGACGGAAAGCAGAGAGAGAGAGGATGGCTGGATTAGAATGCCTTAGTTAATGACCATGGATAAGTGTCACACACAAATGAATCGTTGCATTTCATGTGGTTTGTGTTAGGTTGTGACTACGGCACTTCGACAGTAAGCACCGGACCAAGTATATGCCTTCAAGTATTTAGCAACTTCTTTAAGTTGCTAAAGCACACTGGGTGATGTCTAGCCGATTGTTGTGAGCAAAGTTAACGTAAAATATTTTTCGAACACCCAAACATTGTTCTTAACTGAATTCAAACTGAGTAATTTATTGATTCTAATTCTCCTTTCGCGCAACTCGATAAGCAAGAAAAATATGCATTCGAACAACGAACGAATTTAGATTCATCGAGTACAACAAATTGCGACTTTTGTTATTATGAGCAAGTTTCACTCTCGGACAAAGTGATTGCTAGTACTGGCTAATTGAAGCTTGGAACCGTAAAGGTGACTTAATTGTACATTAAAGGTTCTTTATTTGCTACCGTGCCGAGGTAATTCCCCCAACTACTTATATGACGAAAGTGTGTTAATTCTACAACACACTTTCGTCAAGAATTCGAAAAAGTTTATAACTGAGACGAGTTAGTACCTGATCAACTGTATTGTAATGAAACGCTGAAGATTTCTGAGCGTAGAGGTTTTCGTAATTCTTGCTGGTTCGGAAGTACTTCAATACCGACTGTCTGCGTACTGGAACAGTACTACCTGGAGACTTTTAAGCGAAATGCGTTTCATATTAATTAAGATTCAGTCTTGTTAGCATAACATATTCAGTCTTGAGCTACTTAAACGTTGTCGCTGACTTAAGCTTAGAATTTTGAGCCGCAAACATAAGAACATTTCTCAAGTTTCAACATTTTCCAAATATGGTCAGTCTTATCACTAATTATTACTAGCGTATTACTAATGGACTACTTTTTTTTGGAAAATAATCACTCTTGTGCTGGTTTTCGTAGAGTTTATTACTGAGTTATAAAAAACCCATTATTAAACATTCGATTAAAAGACACCGTTTGGGGGAGGAAAAGAAAGCTAACGCTGAAGATGTTATGTCCCAGATGTTGAAAATGGAAATATTATGAAGCCACAAGCACACACACACACACACACACGCACGCAAAATATCTATATTTAGTCGTCATTGTCTGTATCGTCCATTGTACTAACTGGATGATTGAGTCAACTGACGGTAATTAACTAGCCGTCGTCGAGCTCAAACGATTGCTATAAACTTGCCATATTAAAGTGGGACACACTCGTGTCTGCAATTAACGCCGAGTTGAGGCGGCAACGGGTACAGAATATGATGCAAATTTATGCATTACTTATTACTCAACAAGATGCCCTGTAGAATAGACTCAAGTGCCAATCGTTCATTGCCCGTTTTTGTTTATTTGGTTTCCAGTGCTGCGTATAAGTCTCGGCTAAAGATGTCGATATTCTGCCACGGTCTTCTAGCTGTTGTGCTGCTTGCGAAGGTAATTTTAGCGAAAGATCAGTTTTACTAAATATGCATATGATTTCTTTATAAATGATAAGTGGCTGGGTCGGTGGTCGAACAATGCGGTACTTCGGAGTTTTTCCGGCTGCGTGTGAGAACATCATAATTTTACTTTATTCAATCCCCATCTGAGAATACATATACTGACTAACCGCATTCACTTTGTTTATGCGGCGATGCCCAAGATTTCATTTGCGTTTTTTGTGCTATTTCGCAATGCTACTTTATGTAAGATCCAATTAAATTAGCACAAATCGTGAAACAGCTAATGTTAGCGATTGGCTCCATTTAAAGAAAATCATTCGATTTTCTCTCCTTCACTTAAGGAGAGGAAAAGTTGAATAAATTGGCACTACAACGTTTCTGATGTAAATTAGGAAGGAGGCAATAAAGGTGGAAAGAGAAGCCTGAAATCTTTTTTCCAGAGAAGCACAGCCTAGAAACTCTAAAACCCTATAGCGAGCATTCTGCATCTAATTCGCTATCTCAAACGCATTGCAGGGACTTTATGCTGAAGCAAGTACGCAATATTTGCTAGAATCACTCAAGGTATTCGTGTAGCTAGTCCAAATCGGAACTTTGGTCGCATTGATTAATAGTCAGCATATTAGTTACACTGCGAAGTTGTATCCTAGGCGCTTCCTTTGCGCTCGACAAATTGTCACAGAAGAATGATTGAAACTAGTTGTAAATTTTTATGATTCAGTGTGTATCACATTACCTCAACGCAATTTCTATTGTATAGATTGCTTCTAAATAGAACGACAGCAACTGATATATACCGATGTACACGATAATCATAGCTCCTCTGACAATACACCACCAACAAGATATTACACGATAAACTCATACATGCCCATATAAAGTAGCGCTCACCAAACTATGCCATAAGTAAATGCATTTGCAATTCATCGTCAATTATTGCGCCTTTGCTTCCAGGTATCAGAGGATATCCTCGACCGATTGGACATCTTCATCCTCTCGCTTCAGGAACTCTACGTTCCGAAACCCCTTCTATGGGAGTGGTGTTGGCTTATGTCAGTTCCTATAGCTGGCGTGGGTCTCTCAGCATTGCGGAAAAACAATGCTTCTTCCATGAAGGTATTATAACTAGCCTAGGTGAAGTTTAAACTATACTATATACAAGAATCCATGTCGCCTGCCTATACATGAAGGAGCACGAGTCGCAACGTTTGTAAGTTTGTCGATCGTTACTTAGAATGTTTGTGTTGGATTATTATACCTCTCATATAGTACAGTTTCGTCTGTCTAAACAGTACCTCCCACCTCTGCGATCGACTTGGGCAGCGGCTCCGCCAGGTCGCTTCTCGGAGATAGATTTTAGCTGAAATTGTAATTCACTGATGTTATAGATATCAAGTGCATGTGTCTCTTTGGTAGCATGCCACTTTATGTGAGGGTATTTTTCTAGTCTATTCTCAGCTTGTATTATTGTTTGTATACTTTGTTTCATATTTTGTTGCATTAGGTTACCTAACTGTTGCTCTACATGGTGCAATATGTATCATTACTTGGAGCAGAGCTGATTTCATATCTCAGTCTTTCAACGCGGAAATGCGCCATAATGTAGATTTGCTCTGTAGGTTAGCGTCTAAATAATACTATCGAATGGAATTTGCGAACAAAGCCCAGAAAATCGGCATGACTTTTTATAATGAAGCGGCATTTGCCTACATCGATGATGTCAAATCCTCACCGTTTGAGTAGTAGCGCCCGCGGAGCCCGTCCCCGTCCAAAACAAATGCACACAATCGCTATTTTCCATCACAGCGCACAATTAGGTGTCCATAATCGTCTGTCACAAAAAGTGCTGAAGGTGCCTTTAATAAAATTAACCGATTTCGTTTATCTAGATGGAGCCGTTAAATTGTGTTTTGTGCAAACGCAACATTCAATTAATTCCTCGATCAATTTGACTAAGCATGTTTCAATCATGACATTATTAAATAATTACACATTAATTACTATGCACCAATTCGAATGAGTAATAGATTGATCCGTTGTCACGTGCATATCAGGTTGTTTTGTGTATCGATAGCAGCTGTTGACGATAGATTAGGAGCGGGCATTAGTCAAGCCTTGTCCTTTCAGGGTGGAGTACCGTTGTTGTTACGTCTGGCGTCCCCCTCTTTTGTGAGTAGAATATTTGGCCCGTAGAGAACACTTATGAGTCCGCAATACCGGCGGGAAGCCAGAAAATCTCGTTGGCAGCGCGTAGACAAAGCGCCGAAACACTTTGGCTAGCTTTCTTACGAAGCTTATTCTCTGCTACTTTGCTTCTTTTGCCGTGCGTCAGGAGAAGGCTATCCACGCGCTCGCTGTCGTGTCAGCTAAGATCTACGCGCGTTTAGTTCGTAGCTGTGCCTTTGTGTAATGCATTCTCTTTACCGCGAGAGCTACCGTTGCGCGACTCGTATGAGCAACACTAGGACGCACACACCACCTCGTTTCAAATTAGAGGTAGCCTAAGAAGTGAAGCATTTAGTTTAGTATTTTAATGCTACACAAACTGCCCGAATATATATATATATATATATATATACACACACACACACACACATGGTAGGTTGTTCCACCTTAGCAGGCTTGAGTTATTCAGGACAGGTTTTTTCCATGAGGGTTTGTGATTTTGCTTGCCCGATGATGAATGGTCAATGGGTAATGAATAAGGCGGCATTGGTGTCAAGAGCTTCGCTGTCTGCCGTGTGATCGCGTTGCGTTTGATGAGGTCATACGGCGATGGTTTTCACATAGGCGTTTCCGAGTAAACACAACTACGAATGAATGAACAATTAGGTGAATGAGACCATCAGGCATGAAATCATCAGACCAGAGCAGTACCGAGTGCCCGCAACTCGGTACTGACGATCAATGCGTTAATCGCTAAATCACGAAGAGGGCGTGTGCTTGAGGAGTTCAACACTTGCGAATTACCCAAAGACGATAGGAATATTACACGCGAAAACAAGGCCGACGCCCAGGACAATTACCTGGAGAACCCTTTAAAATGTTCAGCTTGAATGCTACTTAGAACGCACGCTTCTAGATATTTACCAGCAAAAGTTGAATCGAAATGGCCCATGCATTTCGTTTTCCCTGACTGTGTCACGTATCATGCTAGCTATTCCAAACCGAGTTAATCTTTACTACATTTTTGCCATATCAGATTAAAGCATTCCCCAGAATAGGGCCTCGCGCATTAAGATTATCTCTAAACAGCTGTAACATAAACATATAGGCCGGTATCTTTAGTTAAGTTCTTGTTCATACCTTATTTAACACTTTACACCCTTTAATCAACACTTAATGGCATAACTCAAAGATTCATTATTATTGTCCGTAATAGTAACTGCGCGCGCCGTGTGCAAATGGGGCTGTTTCGAAAAACGGACTATAATGGACGGATGATTAGTGCCAGAAGATGGTTCTGTTTGTAGAAGCTCGCGTTCCATCTAATGAGTGTCAAAAAAAGTGCGAAAGCCACTGATCGGAAGCCCTTCACTGTTGTGCTACTGTAATAACTTTTTGTCAATAGTCTATTTGAGAAAATGTATCGTTCTTTAGAGCGTATTCAGTATAATTCTATGCTATCTATTATTTACCTAACCTTATCAAGCAATGCACCAACCAAATCGAGTGCATTTGGTGACTGAGTTACACGAAAAATGTAAGACCGCGCTATTATCTGTGTACGCGTTCCGATACACTTGTTTAGCCGCGCTCGTCCTAAGCTTGGAGTGGAAAGCGAAACGTGAAACGGCTCTGTTACGTTAATACAGATGTGCGCAGTATTTATACGCAGCTGCCACTGCGATCAATTGATTCGAATGTAATGAGCTAACAAGTAAATGAACTAAATAAAGGTACATATTCTTATAGTAGGCGTGGTTTTTGACCACGACCTCCGAGATGGAGATATCGTGGCGAATTCTACTTGCCGAAGCTTACAAAATAGTGTTAGAGCTTGTAATGCTATAATCATATCAAAACGGGACTAGCACATTTATACAGCAATGTCGACTGCTTTTTTCTGTTTAGCTTGTCGAACGTTCTTTTTCGGTCTATAATTCTGTTTTGTTCGATTGGGTAAATTCCAGATCTACGCATCGGGAACATTTATGTTTGGCGTCGTGCCTGTTCTAGCGGCCGCATTTCTCTATTTTAGTGAGATGAGCGAATATATCCAGACGAAGAGCAACGTAACCTTCTGGCAAGGGTACCCCATCGCCGTTCTCTGGTATATTTTCATCGTGCTTGCCGTCCAGGTAACGTCCGCACGTTTACATGTGTTTGCAATAAAAGCGGGATCAGAGTGGAATTTCATGTATGAAAAGGCCACTTTGACCTGTTCAGTAAATGACAACGAATTTATCCGAGTCACCTACCAGCAATAATGAATAGAGATTTCTTCTAGTATATTCATTGCGTTCAGCATATTTGTCTATTTGTTTAAGATACATGGACTCTAGACCTAGCTGCAGGATCGCCTGAACGTAAATATAGGAGTTGGTATGCGTCATGAAATGGCCTCCTTTATTCTGCTTAATTATGTGCTTAATCACCTGTCCCATTCGGCGCGTTCGGCGGGCAGCAGCTTTGAAAGTTTTTTTCAGAGATTTTAGATAGCCAGTTGCTGAAACTCATTTTTCGGGAGAAACGCCCCAGAATAGCTGTGTCCAAGTTTCCATCTTGGTTTTTCTAGGCTTCTCGATATCACTTTTCAACAACGAAAATTGAACATTCCGTTCGCACTCCTTGCCCGTTGAAAAGTTAGCACATAATATTGAGAAAGTCTTAAAAATGTAGTTGTCATACTTGTTTTTTGCGAATCATTACAGGTACACTCATTTTCGTTGTACTTTGCGCTTCGATTGATATTGGCGTGGCAGAAGGCAGTCACTGCTCGAAAGACCATGTAATTTTGACGCAGGAGAATCTTTGTTTAAGTTAGTTGAATCCTCAGAGTGAAAGGTTGCTGCGAAATTGACACCGAGCGTCTAATTGCGGATCTATTGAGCGCAAAAGAATACTGCCCCTCGGTTGTGCCTATGTGTGTAAGAGCACCTGTACTTCCAGGTTCCCAGGACTTCCAGGACAGAAGGTTCTCTGTACTCTTGTGTCTGAGTCTATTGTTACTGAGGGACAACAAGCCGAAGAAAGGATTAGAACGGCAGAGATAGAGAGAGAGAGAGAGAGAAAAAGCGCGAAAGCGAGATATGTAAGAGCGAGAGTGTTTGCCTACTTGTTACCTGTATCTTTGCCCCGTGTGTATGTTCTTCCGGTGCCGAGAAACACGCCCGAGGTGTATGGGCAAATGGGGAAATTGTCTACTATGAAAATGACTATAATGAATAAATTATATCTTTTTACTCTGTTTTGATGTTGTGTGCCTGGTTATTCGGCTAATAGACATGTGTTGTGAATAAACCGACCATTGCATGCAGACAGGCCGAGTCAAGTACAGGATTGTATCTATCGGGAGCTTCTTAGTCTTGTGCTGCGCCTGTGGCGTAGAGCCAGTGTCGTAGCGCCGTAGAGTGCCTCCTATCCGTGGCGTATAAGGATACGATCCATGAGTGTTGTATCGTGGAAAGGTACCAAGTGAATAATCATTAAAATTTGATCACAAATACGATCACAGTTCTAAAGCGCACAAATGGGTCTGTTATTGTGTTGTCCCTATGAACAAGCGTATTTTTCCAAGTCGCGTTTATGGTGATCGTTACAGGCAGAGAAGTGTAAATAGTGCAAAGCTGCACTGAGATTTACGCCGGAATGTCTTTGCCATTACACTTCCTTCCTACACTTCCTCAAGAAGCTACCCCGATAAAAGTTTATTGTTCATATGCCAACGAATGAACTTCAAATGGTTTCTAAGCCGATTAAAGTATGCGACATCGAAGGCGACAACTTTTTTATTCGTTAAATTTCTTCTAATTTCTTCATTGATAAGAGTATGCAATTACGGAATCGGAACAAGTTTATACTTTGTCCACCGTAAACATTAGAATAGCCAGGAAACACGAGAAAAATAACGCTGTGATTGGCGTCGTCTTCAAGGCCACGGCTCGACGGCGTCAGCAGGGAATAAAATAATTTACGCATCTGTTAGTCTTGGTGTTAAAAATCCATTGAACCTCCTTCGGAGAAACTTATCGCTCAGAATGGACAAGAAGAATGATCCTGAAGTTTATTCCACCAGGTTCTCACTGGTGGAATAGGCTTGCAGCTCAACATGCCCAGTGATGGATGCCTAGAGATGGAAGTAATTCAGTTGAAGTCCGAGGGTCCAACAAGACAGTACCCAACGTTATTCCGCCCATGAATTGCGCGTCCGTCGTCTTGACAGACGCGCAGCTCTATTCACGATACCTTGGAACTACCATATTTTGGAGCAACTTAGAAAAGCTATCGACTCAGTGGAGCGATTTCGTTGCTCGCCAGGAGTTTTAATTGGAGTAATCGGACGAATTAAGGAGTTCCTGCTCGTATAGGTCTAAATATCAGGAACTTTCCTCGCGTTGTTGAGGACTGCTGTTTTCAGCAACGTGAGGAACGTTGCTACGGCAACGTGTGTTCCTGCTGGAATGGGCAGTGGGCTCAGTACTACTAGGCAAGGAGGCCGATTGTTAAGCGATGATGGGCCAACGCGTGTTCTCTTCTTAGAGCTCAGAGTAGTTTTTATGCCCAGACAAAGCATAATTTGTGGAACCATGCTGACGAGAAACCTCCGGGGATTTATTATAAAGACCTCCTTGAATAACGATGTCACAAGGACCTGTGCAGGACAGGACACATCCGCACGCGTGGAGAGAAAATGGGCGCCCGGCCGCCAGATAAGGATCAGCCTTGAGGAACTTGCGACAGGCTAAAAAAGCCGACCATGAATGTAAGGGGAAGAAACTTCTCGCTATACTCTCCCTTTACAGTTCTACGTCTAGGCGTACCGCAGAACAACACCGCCGCCATAGAAAAAAGCGTCAATGGGGAAAGCAAGGCTAACCGAACGACTTGAGTTGAAAAAAAAGCGAAGTAGTGGTAGGTTTCAGAGACAGAAATAGAGCTTCTGTTATATAAATAGAGGTATCATCCGCGCATAGCGTCAACCTAGAACGTCTAAACACATTTAAGATAGCATAAATACTTTATCGAGACGAGTAATGTACAGGTACAGTTCGTACAAGGAAATCGGTGCACAATGTGGAATCGAGTTTCTTTATTCTTCGCAGGAAATCATCGAAGAGGAAGTCGTACTAATTTTCATGGGGACTGTTAAATATCTCTTGTCAATTGATCAGGTGAGAATTTCTCGATTACTTACTTTGTCGAGCAACGATGGTAGGGAAATTGGTCACCAGTTTACTAATGACTGTTTCGTGCTACCCTTGTGAATAGGCACTGTTCGCCGGGCTGTAAACCAATCAATAAATAAACCGTGCGAGACGCAGAGATTCGTAATGCGGCGGCTAGAATAGCGAGAAATTGGGCACATCGCATCGGCTATGGCATTTTTTTTTAGCGGGAAACCTGACCTATGCTGAAGGAGCTCGGCTGTATTTGAGTTTTCTAAGGGTTGGTGTTAGATTGTGGTCGTCCCAGTGAAGGTTTGTCAAATCAATCAATCGCTACAATGTAAATACAGTTTGTCCAGTTCGTTTGCGATAGTACTACATGTAACAGTTATGCACGAAATAAAGGTCTATAGGAGTGAAAAAAAAATGCAGCACTGCCAATCATTATGCCTTAGTTTTCTTTCGGTCGTAAATTCGTGCTATTGTTATGAGATACAGTGCCCGGAGGTTGTTTATGAATTGTCGACCAATCGCGGGGTGCCTTAGGCGCTCGTGTTTTTATGATCTAAACAACATCTAGAAAAGAAAACTCGAGGTGGTGTGAGCGTGATACTACTCATCTAACCAGAAATGAGTAGAGCTCCCACATCGACAAGGTCTGCAAAATGTGTGTGAACGATCACGAAGGAGGTCACGAATCGTTGAAGATTCGATCTTCTAGATTTGTGTTTTTCTTCAGCACGTTTAGAATACTTTGCTTGCATTACTTTAACGCTCCAATAGCCTAGTTCAATAATTCTAATGGCCATTGTGTACAATTGTCGAGGATCTGCGAATCTTGAAGTTGTAAATACGCTCTTCCTCTGTTTGGCTTGAGATTGACGACATTTTACTTCGATATTACTCAGAACGTTTTGGTGCTCTCAAAGATGTGCTCTTGAAAAACACGTGAGGACGACGCGCTTGTGTTTTTGAGCTAAACAGATATTCTCAGATGCGTTCTGCGTCTGTGCACTCTAATAGCGATGTTCGTTTGAAAATCCCCATGCGTGCTTCTCACCGAACCGGGGACGATAGCCTTCGACGCTACAAGGTAGCTTCAGTTAAGAGAGAAATTTTTTCTGCGAAAGCTGAAAACTCGCAGAACTACTAACGCCAGCAGAGCTATGGGCTTTTATCTCCAAAAAAACGTATCTATCAATTGAAGCCAAGGGCCCTTGGTGGCGGCTCAATGAGACTCACTGCTAGGTCGTACCTGGTACGCAGGTAATTGGAGATGCTTTGTAGGCGATAGGTTATGCCTTCATGTAATACTACACGATATTGCCACCTACAACGCTTTATCAATGCTATCGAGTTTCAGTCAGTTACCTCTTCGGGGGATCTCAGTTGTCTCGTCTCGTGTCGCTCATGCTGACCGGCGCAGGATGAATGAGAAACAGAGCAAAGTGCCGTCTTCTCTACTCCGCCGTTCCCGTTTCGATCTGACGTAACGGAACAATCTGTGCTTTGCTGCATTTCGCCATTTGCTCGAATTCGGCACGTTGTGCGCGCCAGAGATAGAATCACACACGAAACTCTCCTGCAAGCCGTCGATCGCAAGCCCGACGCCAAATGGCGTGTTCCGATGGCCGCGGGCGTCACTCTTGTGTTGTCGTGGCACCGTTTTGCCACGGATTTGGTAGGCGTCGCACTTACAGAGCTATGACGAAATTGAAGTTCAACAACAATAAAGTGCTACACCAAACCGCTAAGCGTTAACGAGGCGAGAGAGAGAGAGAGTAGAGCGAGAGAGAGAGAGAGAGAGGAAGATTGCGGAGTTGGGAACCGCGCGCCGTTGTCCGGCCGTTCCTGCTGCGTCGGATGGCCATGCTTTCGTTGCTGCCGCTGCTGCGTCTACGTCTGCTGCACGTGAATAGAGATCGCGTGCGGTGCGGCGGCGCGTCGATCGGCGAAACCTAATCGCTGCTGCTGCTGCTGTTGCGGCTGCTGCTGCTGCTGCTGCTGTTCCCGCCGGTCGATCTCGTGGCGCTACGGTGGCAGCTAATGCTAGAAG
>MNPL01021754.1:4929-26144 GCA_002081605.1 Tropilaelaps mercedesae
GGTCTTCGCATCCGTCGAGAAACGAAGAAAAATCACTTTCAATTGTTTTTTTTTGGCGATCCACCTCCCTAGTTAATTTTCGAAAAATTTCATGTCAAAGCAATTAACTTTCGCCGAAAAAAAATACATGTCCAAGGCTTGCCAGAGTCCGACTTCGAGGCGACGATCGAGCGCGATAGATTTCACACAAAAAATCCGAACACGCAAAAACTCTCCCTCGACCTGAAGGAGCTATAATACCCTTTGGAAAATGCCCAGCCCACAGCGTGAGCACGAAGATCAGAACTCGAAGATCACCCCCCAGCGAACAAACTACGACCTAATCTGCACTATGTAACACCCTGACGACGGAGAGTGCTCTTACCTCAGATGCCACTCCGAGAATCCTTCATGGCGTACCTCGTTCGTTCACAAACAGAGGCCGTCGAGCCTCCTTCGTACGCCCTCCCGGTTTGGTCGGTATCCACGGGTTCACTGTTATTGTTTTTCCTTTCGTGCCACCGCGCAGACTTTTTTTCCACGCTCGTAGCGTCCTTCGCGCTAGCTTATCACGACCTATCTCACACACGAGAACGCCTGAGAAGATCTAGTACGATTCGTAGTGTTTCGTCGTGAAACGCTGTTTGTTGCTAAGCGTCGACGGCCGAGATGCGTCAGAAGTTCAGCAGAGTTTCCGCACCCACCCACTCGAGCGAAAGTTCTCGGCGCTCTGTCCGGCGACACACCTGGTCTGTGCTTTTGTTGTTCTCCCGGCCCACCGAGCGATGATCAGGCGTTGTTCTTCTAGCGAGCACCGCCGTCGACCGTACGAGAGAGAGAGAGAGCGCTGTTATTTCGACCAAGAAAGTCGTGCGCTCGCTCCGCACTCGCGTGGGAACTCCGCAGGGACTCGAGCACAACGGGACGGGACTCACTCGTCGGCTGGTCTGCGTGTCACCACCGCACGGAACCACCAGAACAATCAGCGAACGTCTCCACTGTCGCCTGTCCGCCAGGACACGATCGTCCACGAGGCTGTGCCTGAGTGAAGAGTGCACCCATGGCCCGTGAAGACCTGCAAGGCACCAAAATCTGATCAAGGCTCTTCTCTCTGTTCACCGCTGCTCGAGCTCCTCCTGCTCGTGAGCACCCACAAGGCCATGACGGAGCGCGATGTCGCCTCTTCAGCGTCAAACGAAAAACTGATGTTGCTCGACACTGGCGGAGCTCAGTTTATCCGTCCGTCAGAGAAAATAGGAAGGAAGGAGTATGCCTGCTCTCCTAGGAGATCGGGCGGTCGGGGGGGGTGTGTGTGGAGTGGAGAGAGAGAGTTCCCTCCTCCTCGTGGAGTCTCCTCGCTGTGTTCTCCACAGCCTCTTCTCGGGCACTCATCTCACCGTGTCTCAACGGGATGTGGCCAGTCGAACCAGATGGGGAGTGTCTGCTCAAGTTGGCGGCTCGGACCGGGTCGAAGTGAGCTCCAGGACGGTCCTCACCGCACCTGGGGGTTTCGTAGACGAGAGTCGACGAACGGTACACGAATAGAACGATGACTCCCGCGAGCAAACGTTAACGCAACCTGGTCCTTGCCATTGGCGAATGTCGAGATTGTGTAAAACAAGACACGCATATTTATTTCGTGTATTATTTACTTATGTTCATTATTGAAAACATGACGCAGCATCGCATAACTTCGCGATAGTCGTGTTCGCAAGGCGCCCTTAACTATCCTGACCAGCGAGAACTGTCCGACAGTGCGTGGCCGCCCCCAGGGGGCCCTACCAAAATGGTGAGCAGCAGCAGCAGCAGCCAATCCATTCAACGACAACACCACCAACCCCTGATAGGAACGTTGACGCCATTTTCTATTGCGTTGATGATAATTAGCCTGAAAGAAACACAGCCGATTTGCCGTTTACGTTCCACTTCTGTAGCGCATTTTGCCCCGCCAGTAGCTGCTGCCCTTGGGTCAGCCGCCGCTGTCTTCGGCCTGGCTGGCCTTTCCTTGACGTCGACACGGCCAACCAGGCTGAAAACGCCACATTATCACTGTTCGCCTTTATTTATAAATCAATCATCCCCATCTTCATCGACACAAAAAAAACATCTCAATGCATCTGACCAAGTCTAGTGTCGCTAGTGACCGACTACTTCGATTTGGCCGCGTCAAGAACGACCGACAAAGTTGTCGATGGGCTGGTTGGTGTTTGTAAACGCGCTACGTTGAAGCATTTTTTGCGTTGATTCGGTTCTTGTTTGTATAAAGTTTGCCAGTATAGAACAGTCGTAATGCGGAAGTGTTAGCGTGAGAACGGATCAGTTTCAAGTCGGCGCAAGTAGGATTATTCTCACTACTATTATTATTGTTGTTATTATTGTTATTGGCAAGTGGAGTTGGCGTTTGAAAATAGTAGCATTTTATTTTTGACGTCAAGCAGAAAATATCATTTGGATTTGTCTAGTTCATGTTATTTGCGGACGGTAATCCTTCTCCCACTTCTGATGGCGGTCCGTTTGGGCGCGAATAAAGATCGTGAACTAACGTGAACGCTGACTAAACCTAACGGCACGCGGATATCAATAACTCGACAGCTTTATCAGGTCTGACAAGCGAAAAGCGTCAACATTTACATAGACGCACCCTCCACCTATCCAGCTGATGCGGCGGCCATCGCGAGACTTCGAGCTTCAACGCTAATCCTTCAACGATGTGCTTCGTCAGCCCGTGTCGTTTTTGCACACTCGACTGGCACTGACTTCAGGCTTCGTCGATGCGCTCTTGCCTCGTTGAAGGATGGCGAGGAAATTGACGAGGAATTATTTCGGTACCCGTCTAAATCGATGCGTTAGCGTCTGTGCAGGGTTAGACAGTCACACGACTCGGAGAAAACGCCTGATGAGTTTGTTATCCGCGTACAGCGTCGTCCCCGAGCTCGAATTCTGAGCTTTCTCCTGCTCGTTCGCTCTTTCCCTCGCTTTTTCGCTCTTCGGTTCAATGGTTCGAGCTTATCGATAGTGTCCTTCCGGGGGGGGCGACAAACTGCTTGCGACTCTATTTAGTTGTGCAACCGACAAGGGCATCCGAAGTCCGCCTCGTCGTTGGAGGTCCTCGGCGGTTTTGGTACCTGTCCATATTCATGAGGGGACGAGCGTTAAAGTGACGCTACCGGAACGCTGCTTTCAGCCAGCGGACGCGGGCACGATTCGAAAGAATCGCTTAACTGCGATTACGAAAGGCCGTCTGGCGAAATTACTTCGCTGTTGATGAGCGTCGATGGGGGTTGTTCACTTACGCGTATTGCACTGTAGTTCGGCAATGTTTCCCTTTATTTACCAAATGTATCACTCCCATTGCGTTATAATATAGAGTGCATCTGTTTATTGTTCGATTTTTATTTTTTTTATTGTGTTTATCCATTTATTGTTCGAAAATATTGTAGACGATGCCACGCCGAGAGGGTTTTCAGATCGGACAAAGCCGCCATCGATACATCTAACGTGTGAGCCTACATCCAGCTGGTTCAGAGGAGAGAAGGAGGAGAAGGACGAGGACGAGGAGGAGGAGGACGAGGAGGAGGTCAATAAACAGGGGGTAGTTGAGGTAACGTGGGGGCTGTCTAGACAATTGGGAAGCAATTTTTTCGATAAGCGTCTACAGGTCACACTTACGTACGTACAGGCGACAGGGCGCTGCTATACGACAGATGATGATGATGATGACGACCCCCTGAGCTGGTGGCCTGTACGTGCGCGATCGATCTTGCATGGCCCCCCTTTGCTAGAGAAGATAGCCTTCGCATTGGCTTCACAGTGGCGGATGTCTGTAGAAGCGGAGTGGTCAGTTAGCGGGCAAAAAGCCGTCTCGTATATTGGCTGTAGATAGGATTCTTTCACGCTGTATCCGCTAAATAAGATTGTAGAAGGTCGGCTGAGGGGCGAGGTTACATCGGCGGAAGGGTTGCGATGATTCGAAGAGGCGTTTGTTCGTTTATTACCTCGTTACGGCGTCAAGCAGCCACGAGGTGGCTGTCAAACAAAGCGGCCCTTTTCGCCTTCGTAGTGCCGCAAGAATTGTGTGTGATTTATAGTTTTGACTGGCTGCGCTAAACGTGCGACGTCGAGTACCTCCCACTTTTACTGAATCGACATGGATACAGCGAATATGTCGGTAATCTATTCGCTACGTCGAAGCAAAGTGTTATGCAATATAACCCGTTTGTTTCCACGATTTGTTTCCGCACCACGAAATGAATTCCAGATGAAAGCTGGCCCTGCTTTGGCAGGCGGCGGTTGTAACGGGTCGTTGTGAGGAGCCATATCCAACGTCGACAGGGTCTTCATGAAGTTTCGATGCATTGTACAAGCACTCATTATTGCTCGAGCGCAAAATTAAACTAAGGCGAATTGAGGGCTGCATTGAACCTCAACTCGACGGTGAGTCACATGGCGCGCCAGGCAACTCGAACCTGGCTCGTTTGGATTTTACTGCTGCTACTACAACAACTGGCCATAGGATGCAGCCGAGCGATCTGTTTTCGTTTCGTCTGAAAGGCGTCCCATTCCGTCCCACGGGGCCGCGTGGCTCCAACAACACCCGATTTTCTTCATCGCCGACGGCTACAAATGAAACCGCTGAATAATTGCTGATCAAGCCGATCAGTCACTTCCGCCGTGGATGCATTCCCAACAGCCGAGTAGACTTCGCCGTTCGCCTTCGCCGACTGAAAACTGGCGGTTGCCGAAATGCTGTGCTGGTAGTCAGGACCTCCTCGAGTTCGTCTTTGCTGGTGGTGGTGGTGGTGTTCGGACAGGTCGGCCAACGGTCCCTGGCCAAAGCTCTACCGATTGACGATTTGTAGCACGAGCCTTGAAGTCGACTACTTCACTTATTGGCACCAAACAACAACGCTAGTCTTTTGCTCGGCGACGCTAGAGAGACGATGTTTGCTGATAGGTCCAGTTTCCACTGGGAATTCTCACGGCACACCTGCGGCTTCTGTTGACAAATCGTCCGAGCGATCTGATAGCCTTCAGCGTTCCAGTAAAAATACGACTTTTTTCGGACATGTCCGTTCCGTCGCTTGCACCGTATCAAGGACACGGAAGCACGTTTCGCACAGTGACGCGGCACGGCTCGAGCGTCGAATGAGTTTGTTGCGTGAGCGCCTGTTGGAAACGGCTTTCGGCAACGAAGAGCATCGAGCGAATTCCTCGACGATTGGACGCAACAGAACTAATTACTACAGGCGAAACTGTTCCAGGATTAACAACTACTAACCAGTGCCAGTAGATGTTCTGGTTAGCTGTGTTTATTCAAAAGGCGCGTCAGCAGCGCGCGCGTCGCGCCCAGTCGACGACAAAATGTCTCTCTTGCAACGAACCTCTCTGATCGAGATGTGATCGAGTCATTTCGCGCGTAGCTACAAACACATTTATCGAAGACGTCGTAGATAAACGAGACTGGCGTCCTGCGCCAAGACAACACAACATTGTTTGTATCTCGTCTATTTATCTTGATTTTGTTCCGACCGCTTTCGGCAACGATTGGATCCGTCGTGCGGCTCGATTTGCCCCTGTTTGCTGACCAGATCACCAGCCGCAGCTTTCAGCTCAACCGTGAACGACTGCTGCTGAATCGATGTACAAATCCAGTACAACGATAAGGGAAGCGTAACGCGTAGAAATCGCTGAAAAAGCTGACGACTGCGGGTGCTTTACGGATGCGAAACACGACCGTATGGCAGACGCGTTTGACGCTGGCGAGCCTCCCAAGGAGCGTCTTCAAGGCTGCGCGTCGAGTGGCAGACAGACAGACAGACTATCGCATTGCGTTTTTGCCCTGTAGCACGCGCGCGCGACCAGCGGCAAAGTTGTCATGGCCACTTGATCCGCATAGGGCGACTCGCCATATATAACAATATGGCGACACTGGAACCTTCGAAAAGCTCACACAGGTCGACATATAATGCCGCCCCCCCGCCGCCGTCTGTCTGCCTTTGTAGACAAATGTTAACGTACTGATATCGGTCATGACTGCTCGGAGGAAGACGCGCTTCCTTCCGACGGATGACATCACTTTTCGATAAGTCTTTGCCAGGATGCGCATAGAAATTAGGAGCCACTTCCTTACGCCATTACGTAAAACACATTTTCTATCGCGTCGTAACGCGCGGCTCGGATGAGCTTGACTGCCATTACGGTCACAGGAGAAAGGCCCTTCTGGTTGTGCCGTCGGTGCAATTCGCCGAGACGTCACAGCGTAGCGTCATCACGTTGGACAAGCGTCGACGCTCGGCCGTTGACAATCGTGTAACGGTCACATCTGTACGCGCAGGTGCCGATTCAGTAAAATTCCTAGAATCGGTATCAACATCGGCATCACCCTCGAGAACTCTGACGGTGATCCTTGACCGTTGAGAACCGACACTCAGGTGAGTTTTTCTGTGCGTGAAAAGGAACGACCTTTTCCCGTCCCGCAAACGCTTCGACAAAGGATAGGAAAGTCCTTACGCTACCGTTTTCGGAACGCGCATCGGATCAGGCGATGGTTCTGGTCTGAGTTTCCTGTACAAAAGCGACGGCATTCAATTGACCTTGCAAGGGCAAGCCCAACACAATGTTGAGATGTCGCCATCGAGGCCAATTGCATTCAAGCAGGACGAGTTGACAGGCCATGAGACTTGTCCTGACGTGTGTCCTACCCGTTGGACATACTTCCATCTAATAATTCCATTAAGCATGACGACGATGATGTGCAAAAATCGTCTCATTGGCAAAACTCGTCTGATTGGCAAAACTCGTCGGTTCACGAGGTCGCCCCGCAACGAGTTCGCATCGAGTCCGAACTCGTTTTTCTGGAAGTGCACCGAAGGCTCAACCAGTAAACGAATCACGAAGGAACGATTCAAGGTGGAACGGCATTTAGACGATGAACAAACAAACAATCAGACAAACAGACCAATCCTGTGTGTACAAGCGAACGGCAGGCGCATCGAACGAACGTGTTTTACCGTCACCAAGTTTTAGTTAGCCATCGAATATCCGTCCATCGCTATAAATACGCGTAATTGTTCGTAGCACGGCTCGGCAAGTCGCCATCAAGCGTTAAGGGGAGGAGAGGTCATTTGTAATGAAATTGCGTCTACGTGTTAACAACGAGTGGATGGTCAATTTGGTACAAGCACTCGCTCGATTGTTAACTGAACTGCCGAATATCGAAATCGTTGAACGGTGGTGGTGTCGGTTCGGCTGCGGCCGTTCGTCGAGTGTCGCTTTTGTGTCAGCTGTGGCGAAAACAGACGTTTCGCGTGCGCCCTTATGACGCCTTCATGACGTTTGCCGTTATTGGATTGGGACATTGTACCCGCTTTTCTGTCGGATGTTTCGTCGCGGGCGGATGGACGACTCGGAGAGGTGGTTGGTCGGAAAAAATTGTTTGACAGCTCTGTGGCATTCTAGGCGCTCCCTAGAAAAGGGCCGGTGGGGCAGTGAAGAACGAAAGTTTGCACCTATGAACTGGAAAGGCATAAAAAGTCGGGGGCGTTTCTGGCGAATGCGTTTTTCGTCATTTGCTCGCTATTGTGGCGTCCGTACAAGGCGGACAAGTGGATATTCAGTGAAGAGTCGAATGGCCGAAGATGTTTGGTAGACCGATTGCTCATTTGCTTTTTTGCTGCAATACCATTTTAGTTGTGAGGCTTGGACGTACAGAGGTCTGATTTGCCAAAGAAATTTTTCTAGAAAAAATAGCCGTTTCAAATAGATTATCTCAATTTTCGTTTTCAACAACAACAACAACAATGCTCCGAATCATTGTGTCGAGTTACAATAAAAACAGTTGTGTCTAAGAACTAAAATCAAACCATCAATGGTTTTCGTTAACTGTGTTTATTTGCTACGGAACAGTTGTTAACAAAAACCGACGTTAAATTTGAAACCAGGCATAGAAAATCGACTTTATCGGCGTCTCGTCCTCGGAACACGGACAAACTAATAAAGCTGCTCAACTTCGCCAGCAACGTAAAACATTTAGACGAACTTACAAGAAGAACGCCTTAAAAGGCCTCGGATCCGGTCCTATATGCCACAAGGACAGAGTCTACTACTCAGTGCGTGACCCTTAGAAGTGGCTACATTCTCTAGAATTTGTCTTGATTTGATCGTTAACAAATCGAACATAGTCGAATAACGATGCAAAGGCTTCACACACCGCGCGGCATTAATACAATTTCCTCTCGAGGAGGTGTCCTGTAGCCGTTCGTGACCCAGTACGTGAAAATGAGAAAAAACGTACGCCTCCTTCGACTCACTCGTTTGTTTGCTCATCTTGATGGGGCACTGGTACAATTTACGACAACAAACGACAGTAACCAATTTATTTTCCCGAAGGCGGTCGCGCTACTTGAATTACGCGTTCGTCGTTCAAGGCAAAATCGTCGACCAACCGAAATTCACCGCTTACACACGCCATAAAACGACGCATCGTCTGTAAGCGTCTGCTTCGGCGTGGCAGACGCGTTGGGCAGCGTCTTCTTATTCGTCGTATTATTACTACAACTAATAACAATCATAATAATGTTACTATCATAACGATGGATCCCCTGTCTCGCAGTTGGCGAATTCGTTTTCAACGTTCACAGCTGGTCGCTGCGGAGAAAGTTTTTTGTGGAAATACGTCGCGGCTACAATGAATTGTCCTTGCCCCAGTAGGGCGATATATGCGCGCGTGACATTCAACGACGGGGGAAAATTCTCAGGGGGATGCGTTTCCATCCATGGGTGACCTATCATTGACATATTTCATCTGAACGGGCGGCTGATGCGAAACCTATTCATTAAGTCCATAGCTGACATAGTCCAAGGCGTACTTGAATGCTGTAGAGTGACGCAACCGGCCAGTGGGCGTCGTGTTTATTAGATCTGGTGGCGATTTTTCACATTTCATTGTCTGGCAATTTTGTACCGGGTCGACACACAACCGCGTGGACCGACCTTGAGGACGACCTACATGGCAGAGAACGAAATAAACAGATTATATGAAGTAAACATTCGCTTTTTTTCGTCCATGGATGTCGCTGCTGATAGGGAGGGAGAGAAAGCGATACAAATAGGGAGAAACGAGAAAAAAAAAAAAAAACAGAAAGCGAGAGAAAGCATTGTAGCGGGGGATTTATGTGAAAGGTTTTTCTCAGAGCATCAGAGCCGACACAGAGCTCCGGTCCTGTTTTGTTCCACGAAACGTTCTCAGATCTACACTACATCTGACGAATGCTAATTCCACTTCGACTCAGGTATTTGCATATGTCATCCGCTGCCGATTAGAAGCTATGCAAATGCTCGAGTAAAACGTTAATGCGCCGAGCTGAAGGCAACGTCCCGAGAGAAACCTACGATCCAGAAAAATCGTAGTTCGTAAACCCATCGGCAACGACCAACCCGAGCGGCGGCATCAGTTCGATGCATTTGTCTCTACCCCCCTGTGGATTTTGAATTGCTGTTCTAGTATTGGCGTCAGCCCGCCAAAAAAACAAACACAAAACAAGACAACATACAAAATTGCTAAAGCTAACATGTCGATTTTTATTTACATGACGACGACGACGACGACGACGACGAGTGTTCATCGTCTGCTTCGTGATCGACGACCGAGGTCGACAGTGAGGTGTGTACTATGAAAGCGGCCATTATTGGTGTCCGACGTGTCCACGTCCATCGACGTCACGGCCTGCGACTCACTCGTCTATATATAAATACGCTAACGACGTTGTCCCGTCGTCAGATGCGACATCTCTGCAGCATCTCGAACTCTCCGCGCGGACACAGACATTGTCGATGCAAGCGGATGGGCCCAGCGCGGCCCGCGAGTCGACAACATCTAAACACGGTCCTACATTGCAATAATAACAACGTACACAGTTCAACGACTTCACACGACAGCACGCGCATGCGCTCAAATGCGACTATGGCATTTGTGACGACAGCATTTGTCTGCTAGAAATTGCTGGCGGCCATATCTTGGCTGGTATGCTCAATCTAGGAGGCATTTTGTCTCGACCTTGAGACGTCCTATCTCATAGGCCTACGTGCGTTTGCACGTACACTATGTAATAAATATATGCGCATTTACCCAATTTTATGCATCTAGACACGTATCTGGAACAGCATTCGATGCCGTATATCGTAAGGAGAAAAAGCAACATGATTTATTTTGTTCATGGTCTAGCTTGATCGTTTGGGGTTAGCTTCTTGAGGTGGCCAGCTTCACTGTCGTAGGCCAAGGACACGGACCTAAACTTGCTCGTAAGTCCCCTTCGGGCCATTTTATGTTGGATTTGCCCATAATCTTTTTACCGATAAGACGCCCATAGTGGCTCGGTTCACGCAGCGGATCGATGTCTGACACTTTCGTGACAATTATTGCCGAACAATCCTTCCGACGGACTCAGCGACATTGTCCTTCACGTATCCACCTCCCTCATCCACAGGACAGCGCCCGTTCGGAGAAATCTACGAATGGTTGTTATGGTTTTTTCCCCTCTTTCTTGTTTTCTCATTCGACAAAGGACGTCTGATTCAACCTCACTGGCGAATGTCGCGGCGGTAACCGACCCAACGGAGGAGATCGTTTCACAAGTT
This sequence comes from Tropilaelaps mercedesae, assembly GCA_002081605.1. Taxonomy (NCBI): domain Eukaryota; kingdom Metazoa; phylum Arthropoda; class Arachnida; order Mesostigmata; family Laelapidae; genus Tropilaelaps; species Tropilaelaps mercedesae. The sequence continues at coordinate 15,544 of MNPL01021754.1, forward strand.
GATACTTAGCGGTTCGAATCCCATTGGTGACACGTCCATCTTCCATCGTTTGCGTACTCAAGCCGCTCGACGAGATGTGAGACCGTTTCCGAGCTTGAAACGGGGAAAGTTTTCGAAGGGTTTAGTTGAATACGAGTGTCCCGCAGGGCGCTCCGGTAAGTGGGGTTCCGTCGGATAGGTGCGTTGTCTGCCGGTTGTTATTAACAATAGAAACACGGGTGTTTGTTGGGGGCACATCGGGTATTTGTTGGGGGCTGTGCTAGGGTTAGTTAGCGTTGCTTTGTCTCTGTCTCTTCGTTAATGGTAACATTGGCGTTGTTCAAGCGTGAGTGTCCGTCCGAGTGGGTGCGGTTTGTTGACGGTCACGGCGCGGTCACGACACTCGAAATGTTTGTGCCGTCAGTCGATCATCTTCAGAGGCTTTGACCTCGGCCGAAACCAGGAAGGGGGGGCTTTGCCGGCAGCCGGGCTACCAATGGTATCTTCCCGAGTTGTGGTGATAGGTCGGGGGTTCTTGGTCACTGAGGTCCTTGATAAAAATCTTCATCCTCCGGGGCAGGTCCTGTTTACTCACTTTACCCAATGGGCTCGGTACCTGGAAGTGGCAATCGGATCGGGGTTAATTCGAGGACCTGATAGATAGATTCGACTGGCTCGTACTCTAGGGCGACTGTGTTTCGGTGAGTGAGGCCTGTGTCGCAGGTGGCCTTGCGGTGAAGGGTTACAACATCAACATGCGCCCGATTTCGACCAGTGGGTTAGACAAAGATTCTAAGAGATTCGCCAAATCAGTGGCATTCACTGGCTCGTGGGGCGAATCGACACACTATTGTTATTTGCCGGTCGTCGACTCAGCAGAATATTCCACGTTGAGATGCAAATTGTTTTTCAACAACCAAAATCCCTTCCATTAATGGATGCTCAAAAACGGCTTTCCCGCTGGGATTCGACAGCGCGTTCCTGCTCGTTGTCTCTGTTCGACGAAGCTGTTAGTTGCGCCCTAGGACAGCAACAGGCCAGCGTCGACCGCGCAGCTTCAAGTCAACCGAGCATTAAACGCTTCGCGTACGCCTTCAGTCCCGACGCGGGCTGGAATTATTTCGATTATCATCGGTAACTCCAATGTTTATATAGCGCAGACTGGTAGGCAAGGATGGATCTGCCTAACGCGCACACACACACACACACACACATACACAGTCAGACACACGCATATATAAACATACAAACATGCACGTCCAGGACCTACGCTGGTCGCTACAGCGCGAAGTCGTATCGAAAACTGTTAACGTCGCCGAACGTCGATATCGCGACCGCGCGGCCGTCACGAAGCTATCCGTCTTTTCAGGTAATCTCAGACAGACAAACATGAACACAAAAGCGCGCCACCGTTTGCGCAAGCTGGATCGACGTCACGAATAGAATAAACGGCAGGGAAAAAGATGGCGATGGGAATAAGATGGTGGTTTCAGACGAGCGACACACAATGCCGTATACGGCGTTAATGATACGTCTGCATAAAATTGTGGAGGAACATTCGTTACAAGATGGTCCCTGTTAGTTGTTGGCTGCGCTTCGCACTGACAACATCACGATTGGCGAAAAATATTGTCTCACTCATGCGACAGCTCCGAAGTATCACTGCGTTGTGTCCCGTTGTGGGAACATGGTCGGTTGTGGGAACATGTCCAGGACCTCGTAATCGTCTAACGACGATTGAATCTGGTGAACTGCACGGCTTTGAGTGCTGGACTGAGCTAAACGAAAAACGAATCGTCTTTCGTCTGTCCAGACTGGAAAATAGGTATAGATCCGCAGCCAGAGGGCTCCGTGGGCCTCCAGAAGTACTCGGCGCCGGTACGAAGTTCGTCCATGTACCGACGGTTGTCAGTCTGTTCCGGCGGGTAAGGTAGCACCAAACAAAAGCAAACTGAAACGTCTCATGTGGAAGAGACGTGTAGAAGAAACCCACTAGCACAAAGCCGAAGTGACAGCGTTCCTCATACTAAAAGCTGGCACCGTTGCTCTCAGACGCTGTTGCCACTGATCAGGTCTTTCCGCCTGGCTTTCATGCCACCGGTGCATTTACTTTCGCGGGTCAACGTTTGTTGTTATCCTCCTCAGGGAACAGCGCCAGGACGCTCTGCAGACGTCTGAAACGTCACTTAGGTCGGCCAGTGGCTGCCCGACCGAGTTCGTCGGGACTCTCTAGCGAATCCCTTTTCCAGTCTTCCTTTCTAGGCGAATATCCTACTTTGAGGGGCGCAACTTTTCCCCAAACAGCTCCACATACACACACCTATTGGACATCTGTACAATGGTGCTCACTAGCCTTTTTCCCTTGAGTATCTTCCACGGCACGAGGTATATGCAGGACAAACGCGTCCTGCATATACCTCGTGCCATCACTAATGCGAGGATGCATTGATTAGCCTCGCCGTCTAACCGTTGTCAGAACCCAGGCCATTTGTACTTCGGCGTGGGTTCTGGCAAGCTATTAACGCGCGGAACGGTGAAAGCATTATTAGAGGGTCGTATCATCGGGTAAATAGATGCAACACAGTCGTCTGATGTGAATTCGTCTGATATCAGCGTCCGACATCCGATCCGTCGAATAGAGGTAGAGGTGCAGTCTGAACGAATGTGGATGTTCAGGGAGCAGGATAAGGTCAGTCTGGTGTTGGACTGACGGGCATACAATATTTTTTATTTGACCCTTGAAAACGATGGCTAGGAAGTCCGAAGCAAGGCCGAACAGACGCTTCGGTTCGTTCGAAGCGGTCCAAAACCGATGAGCGAACGAAGATCTCATCCAGATTAGCCCAAAGCCACTTCTCGTGGATCACGCACGAACTATGCCAAAAACGCACAAAAGCCCCGTCCAGAGTGAAGATATCTGAACAGCGATCGTAGCTGCCGAATAACGTATGGCAGGCCGTTATGTGGAAAAGGCTCCACATTGAACAATAATCAATATCGACCTTTTCCTAGCCTATAAAGGAAATTAGTTTCTCGATACGGAATTTCCGCTGCTAGTTCACCGTCAAGCTATCAAAGTGCGGAACAGATCGTCCAAATAATGACAACACAGTTTTAGCACAACGTATTCGGCGATACAATGTACGACCTCTAGTAAGGTGATCGTCAGAAGGGAACGTCGAATAACAACATAAATAACGCCAGAGGGCGTCCGTCGAACGACAAACAGCGGCAGAAATTCGCTACATCTCGACGAAAATCACAGAAGATTCTGCTTAGCAGCGACTACGAAACGAAGCGGCGGACGCTCCGTCGAGCGACGCGGACCTAGAAATGCTGTGCGCAGCATAAAGAAGGGGGGGAACGAGTGAGTTTAACGCATGTTTTTAAGCCTGGACGTCTAATTCGCTTGGCGACGAAGATGAAAGACGCTGCTTGTGAAGTACTGAACACCTCGTTCTTCATGTCCACGACTGGGCCCAGCTGACGAAGAAGATTGGCATCTGCCGGATGTGCGGAAGACCAGGTCATACGGCGACGTCTGGTTCCGTAGTGATCGCTACAACAGGAGTAACACACATGTTTCCCACATACGTGTGTGTGTAAACAACACACACACACACACACACACACACATGTAAACATGCTGAGGTCAGCATAATGTAATGCATTCAGCAAAAACGATCATTTCGTCCGGAATAATTCCCAACGGAGTTTATGGTTGATCTTGTGTCACGTACAGGCTTCGTGTCACATTGACAAATTGTACTTGATTGACGAATGAATAACATGACGAAGGTGGTGATAGGCGGACGTTTTCAGGGTTCGTCCGACGTTCTTTTTCAACGGTGATTTGTAGTTGTTGAATAGTCGAACTGTTGCGCGTCATCTTCATCATCCCTCGACCAGAGGATGATGTCAAGGTCCCTTGTTCTGAGTTCCTAGCCTAGTCCACGGACGCTTGTCGCTTAGCAATAATCATACCTATGAGGTTATCCTACGACATGACGAATACGAAAACGTCGTTATGTGTGACTCGTATGCGACCGGCATAGAAAAAATGCACTGCCATTGAATTGGAGCGGTTCCCTTCGAGCACGCTTCGAAGGACGTTCAGCGCCATTTTTTACACAGCCATCCGACCTCGCAAATTGTCAAAGGCAAACGACACAGTGCTCGCAAGTGGGAGAATAACTAGTGCACCATTAGTCAAGTTACGTTACTTCAACTTCGGGGTTCGCCACGTTGGGTAGACGTCGTTCGTCGTCCGTGACCCCCTTCACTGAGCGAATGAATAGAAGCGAACCTTGCATCTACCTCGCATCTACGTAGCATCTACGTAGAAACCAGCTCATAGCGCCTAGAAGTGAAGTCGCCGTGAAGACTCACCTTGAAGACTATGACCTTCCCACCAAGTTGGCTTTCGTCCACTGAGAAATCACCGTGGAATACCTGATTATCCCCCCAGTGCAGATCTGGCCGAGCTCCGGCACTGATTCCTCCTCGTCCATAGGCGCCCCAAACTGGAAATCGTTTCGCGCTTGACAAACTCACAGAAGCTGCCGTAACGATTAGGACGAACACGGAAAAGGCCATCTTCGGAGTGTTGACACGAAAACAGGCTCAAATTTGAGCTTCACGCTCGTGTTGAACTTTTCCCGTAGGCACACCGATGACGACGGTTCGCAGGCCTCAATAGTTAGGTTTCGCTTAAGGTTTCTCTTAACTCACAAGTTCTCTAAGTCCCAGAGAACGGCCGCAAGTTTGCAGAAGTACCTAAGTAGGTATCGGCGTCTTAGCAGCGTCTGGAACTGCTACAGAGCGGCGGCGGTGTTTCTCGACGTCTTGAGCGTTCAGGTCCTTGACCTGACATGCGATAGCGTCGACCTAGGCTGTAATCGAATATCGGCGCCGGAGAATTCCACAAGCGATGGATGAGGCGATGGGGGCCAAGGGAAGCTTTCGAAGGCACGAATTGTTCCGTCGTGTTCTCTAACCACAGACGAAACGCGGCGTCCTCAGTGCCTAGCACTTCAGATGAGAGCCACTAACGTATCCGAGTTCCCGCGGGTGTTTATTCCTGGGAATAGTCCTTATCGGCGAACGCTTTACGACCCAGATGTGGCGTGTCAACGGATGGGCTCGGGTTCGACTGGCACCGTCGTTCGTGTGCTCGTGCTTCGGACGTCGTCGGAACAAACTGCTCAATTAGCGCGGCCACTGTCGCGTCAGGACTGATCGCAAGAAGGGCGTCGCCGCGGAGTTGGCAGCGTCCGGCAATAAAGTGGCTGGGTTATCGATTTCGAATGCGCCCTTGTGACGTCTGACCGGCGATTGGATGAAAATCTGTCCGTCGAGGCGTGGATCGCGCAGAAGCAGCGCTCACAGCTGACTGGCCGCGACTCAGCGTTTGTCCGATGGCGAAGGAGGTTTTGGGGAAGGATTTGGTGATACAGCATTGGCACATGGCGAAGGGCCTAACCACATTGGGGGGCGTCCTGCGAGGGAGAAGACAGCTCAAAGCGACTAAACGTTTGTTGAAGTTCGTCTACGATTGAAAGCGTTTTCAAATGACTGAGGTAAATGATTGAAGTGTTCGTATGATTTCAAGTGTCTTTGTTCCGCAAAACTCCTTCACCGCCAGTGAAAAGAAAAAATATATATAAAGAAAGACTGATTTGCACCGAGATTTAGACCTTCGGTGGCCAGGTCAACCTTCTCACTATTTGCCTGCAACAAGTTGACAAACACCTAAAAAAAAAAAAGCAAGTGCCAGTCCTACCTGCGCTGTACCGTTCCAATTCGAATAGCTTTTCAATCAGGCCAGACCAGGACAAGGACTAAGCCAAATTCCATCCGAAAAGATTTTTTATCGACCAATTCGTTCCGTCTATCAATTTCCAAGCTGTTTCGTGCCCACCCATCGTGGCTTTTACTGCCGCCGCCGCCCCTCCGCCCAGGTCGACGGTGGTCCTGTCATCGAAACAAGGCCTCCTAGAGTTCTTCGCCGAGATCGGCCCCGGTCGGCCAGCGTCTGCGCTCGATGTCACGGCCAGAAGCTGCTCCCGACGCTAATCCTGTTGCTAACTGACAAAAGCACACGAAACTTGTCTTTTTGCCTACGCACGTTGCTAGTGGCTGGTCGTCGACCTCGTTTCCCTATTCGGTTATTGGCAACAGGTGGACAACGCGTTAGATAGCGATTGGACAATTAAACCGACCCGACCAGGACCCTGAAATGGGTTCGAGCTCGGCGACGGGTTTCCTCTAACGGACAGGATGTTGGAGTCTGGGGCGGCTATACGAATCGGTTTTATTACGTTTGTTGTTTACGCGGGGTGATTTCGCGTTGAAACGGGCGACTTTCAGGAGCCGGCCGCAAGGTCACGTTCGGGTCAATGTGTCGGTGTCATCCGCAGGTAGAAAGGACGAAGCTGAAACAGTAGCAGAAGCAGCGCCCGTGAGAGTCTTCTGCCCTACGAGACTTGGCTGGATGCTTCTGAAACAGGGACGCTTAGGCTGAACGGCCTCGAGAATGAGTGGAGTTGGACGACCACTTGGTAAGCGTCAACCCGAATGGACGGTGTAAATGACAACCCAACTCGCTGGTGACTGTCTGGAAACTACCGATACCTTCCGTGTTCTCTTGGCTCGTTCCTAGGGAAACGTGCACGCTATAACGTGGCCTCGTTTTACGTCAACGTTATCTAAAGTATAAGGGATGCGTTATTATGTGCCGTCGCAGTAATAGAACTGCATAATACTGCTTTAGGGATTGCTATAGGCCATTGAAGCCGAGTTTATAGTGTGCCGGGCCGGCATGCGCCTTAATGGGCACTGAGTGCTCGCGTCTTCGAAATCTAATATTACGTTAGACATGTGCATAGTTCTTCAGTTATTCCTTGCGAGCTGAAGTTGGCCGAACACCGTACTTGACGTCAGAAACATCGTACAAATTGTGACTCGCATAGCTTTGTTTAGTACCTATACTTTGTTTCGCACTAAACCTCGGAGAAGCTATTTGCATGTCACGAAGCAGCGACGCGCACGAAACCGTTTTTTGAGCCAAATATCGCTTAGCAAAGAAACACAAAGGAAAACTTCTCATTACCAACTCGATCCCCTACGTTCCGACAAGGATACCTTCCGTTTATCCTCGCATAATTCATAATATTGTACACCGAATCTGAAAACAGAACCGCCGGCAGCGACTGGTGGACTGGATACATTTTGGCGAAAAAAAAAAAATATCCAGAAAAACCTCCCCCTCGACCTTGAAGGCTCGCGGCATATTGACGCGGTAAACATGCAGTTATCTGAGCGTTTATGCAGCCCTGCGGGGCATAAATTGATGCGTAAGAGACCCACCCAGCGACCGCGTAACGGTCGATTATCTGTTGGTGAATGTTAAGTGAATTCTCATTAATTTCCGATGATTACGACAAGAACTAGCGCACAGTAGATGCGATTACCGATACGCTCAGACGAGAACGTAAACGCGAATCGAGTTACTTAACGGGGTGCGCCTACCACCTAGTGAAGAACCGACAAAAACGCAAACAGCAACAAACGCCTTGTCCGCGCAACATTATCTACCACTAATTTATCTGTGCACGTGGACGCCAAGCGTAAATTCATCACAATCGATTAATGAATGACGATAGAAAATTATCACCGCACCTGTTAGACATCTGAGGGACGATTCTTCTCTGTTACTCGGTGCTGGTGTTGGCAGCATTACTTTGACATTACTTCTGCCGGCTCGAATACTAGAAACATTAATAAATACTACGATAGCGATCACGGTCAACGTCTTTTTTTTGTGAGTCTGGCGTGTGTAATCGCAGTCGTCGGTTGTTGCGTTCTGTCGCCCGCAGGCTGTCGCAGTAACGCTTCTGGACACCACGAAAAGACCGAAATGGACGCAGCTTCGTGTTTTTAGCACGGCGATACGCACAGACAGGCTTGTTCGGGGGGTGGCGATATTACTCGACAATAAACATTATCATAAAATGATAGAGAATACAAATTATATCATCTTCGAGCTGTAGCACAGCGTTCAGTGGTCTAACAACGATGACAATAGCGGGAGAAAATATCTGCCATAAAGACGCCATTCGGTGGCGTTCGGTGCTCAGTGAAGTTACGGGAATGCTCACGGACTCATCGAATAGGGAACTCGCTATTAGAAAATTTGCGACGACGATGAGGTGAGGGGGGAGTCAAAAAACAGCGATGCCAATCTGGTGCTGCTCGTGTGTCCGGGTTCGTCGGTGAAGATTTGATATTTTTCGGGTCAAGGTACGCCCCAGCCCGACAGATGAATGCGAATTCGGGATTTCATCGACCTGCAGATGTCTTCGGCAGCGATGCTGAAGTCAGCCATTTTGAAATACGCTGCCGGCGTCTGTTTTGTCTGTTGGCCGCTCAACTAAATCGCGTGACATGTTGCGAGACGCCACAGCTCACAAAAGCCAGGAAAGGTCGAGCTATGTTGCTAATTGTGTGAGTAATAAACGTGTTTATGAGAGCTCTGCGGGACATTTTCGGTGATGAATTCTGGCGGGCGCCGATGGCGTGTTCATCCGTGGCAGAAGAATGATTTTTTTTCGGCAGGCGACGAAGACTGCGATTACATTGCGAGCTACATTGCGACGACGGCTCTAATGAACTAACACGTTTCACCGAATCCTGCTGGAAATAATAGTTTGTCGCGGACGTGGCTAGGAAATCTGGCGTATTGTTAGTTATCCGCCATTTTGTAATGAAGCTGCGTCGATTAGACCAGCGTGACTTCAGGGAGCATGGCCATGCGTGACGGGCCAATGAAGCGAACGTCAAGAGAAATTGCAGTGGTGATTTAGAACGACGTTCTAAGCACGCAACCTTGACTTGTATTTTCGCGATTGATTTTCGCAGTTTCAGAATTCCGGAGTAATGACCCTGCCGGCTCAGGTCGAGCGTAATGCGTTCCGTACAGAAGTAGTCAGCAGAATCTAACGGAGGCGTCATTTTTCGGCGAGATAGCCACGCAGAAGTGCGGTAATTGCAGCCATTATCGAAACGTCAGTCAAAAACGTGTATTTCAGTGCAAACTCTCCGAAAACTTGCCTCATCCGCCAACCGATATCGCTAGCGCATTTTTTTTTTCATGTACTAAAGCAAAAGTTATATGTTGGGAGCAGCAACTTCTAAAACGCCGCACGCATCACAGGATCGGCCCTGCTCTCAGAGCTCAACTTCAGATCGTTATCCAGCCGTAACCAGCACGTGCGAATTCGCCAAATGGAACTCGTCCGTGCGATAATGGCGCGTTTACAGTGGCAGCGTTTTTTTCGTTCCGCTCCTCTGCTGTGAGACGCGCCACGCCACGCCGTTGTCACGGCACTGTCACGCCACTAAGCGACGACTATCAGATAGGGCAGCCCAAAACGGCGTCGTTTAGGGCTTATATAGGTTGTTATGATGTTATGGATTACATGAGAGCTATCTACTGTCTCCGCTGGACTAATTTCTAAACGCGCGGATTCATGTGAGCGAATTATTTTGCCTGGGTATACTCCGCCTTGGCTGAGTGCGGGCCTGGCATAATGAAAATATAAAGAATTTGCGTCGGATGAGGTAGTGCTGACGGACGATTCGATAAACCTTCTGACGTGAAAGTGCTCGATCAGGTGTATTTGCCCGTAGGGGGGCAGCAGGTGTTGGTTCCTCCAACTCGCCGCCGGCGGACAGTCAAGGGGTCGTCGGTAGGTAGATCCGGGCGGTATAAAGGGGGACAAGAGGCTGAGTGTGCATTAGACTTACGTCGTTATACGGCAACATTAGAAAGGTGTTTATTTAGATTCGGAACAGCTCGGAACAGTGCCGAGTTGTGCTTGCTTGAGAATTAATCGATGGACGAATGAGTTAGGTTACGCGTGCAGGTTGTGATTTACCGACAGAGTCGTCGCGCGCCTCGGTGGAAGCTCGAATCTACGAGGGGATTTCCAGGAGAAAAAGAATCATTGAGTAGGATGCAGTGGAAAAGCGTTGACATCCATGGCAAATCTTGCTTGTTCGGAGACACTAGCTTATATATGTCGAAGAAAAGAGCAATTATAGCCTGGATAACCTTTTTTCCGAGATTAGGCTGAGCAGATGCGTTCATAGCAGACGCATAAAGGAGCCACAAATCACACATTGATGTCGCTCTTCCAAGCGTATATATATATATATATATATATATATCATCGACTTACCGCTGCCTTTAAAAGTACCAAGTACATAACAACGTTTCTTTCGAAAAGCTGTTTCCTATTTTTAGACACCTATGAAGCCACCCGAAGTCGAGGTTTCGTTATTTCAGTTATGTAGACAACAGAAGTGGTTAAGTCTTTTTCGGCGCATAAGTGTGAATTATGAGTGAAATATGCGTAAGATAATTCATTTGCGTTTATTTTACCATAACGTACAGAAAATATATACACATTTCTCCTAAAAGGATTATGTAAATGTCTTTATTGAGCATGCAGGCTTTGGCAGTTTTTCCGCAAAGGAAATCAAGACGTGCTTCGTCGTCCAGATCGAAGAAAGAATTTCTATGTACATATATATATATATATATATATATATATATATAT
>MNPL01021757.1:0-41731 GCA_002081605.1 Tropilaelaps mercedesae
ACACACACACACACACACACACACACACACACACACGCACGCACGCACACACACACACACACACACGCACGCACACACACACGCACGCACACACGCACACACCCATGCACATGGACACAGACAAACTAGGCACACATTTTCTTTTCTGCAGCGAGTGAAGAGTACTGTGATACAAACGACAAAAATAGCCGACCAGCATTTCCATGGAAATGGACAAACACTGGCTTGTATCAAGTAACGCGAATAAAAAATACAGAACGTTGTTGCACACCATATTCATATAATCCTACTCCGAATAAAAACCAATATCGAGGCAGATACCATCGTACATTATCATTTACCGTAGCTTTTGTAGCATGTTGCCACATACCCGAGCCGCATTAAGATCGCTATGGTATGCCATCGCTGATTTTCGCAAGACTTCCCGCAGTTATATGTACATAGACACAATTAATAAAATCGTATTCGATTCTTCGAGGATTAGGATATCTTTAAAATAATTTTTGGGTTGAAAGGTTCGAAACAAGCTAACGAATGATTAGGAAGTTAATCCGCTTAAGGATGACAGAAGTTTCTTGTATCCTTGCAATGTGCCGATCGAAGTCCGTTTTTTGTCACGTTTTTTTGCCAATGGATGTTGCGCAATTCAGCTCTGAAGCTTTGAATCTCACAGAATAGATCTGAATTAGCACGTGGTTATACTTGCAAAATAGCTTGCTTGTCAAAATAGTTAACGAAATTCAAGTTGAACGTACAGAACAAAAAAGAAAATAAAAGCTGTCTTACTCGGGTTTTCATTTCCCGAGCTGGCAGTTATTTGCACTGAATAAGTGAGTAAATTCTACATTTATGGCAATAAGGTCAAATGACTTTTATCCAGTAATGTGTTCTTCTTTAATGAGAGGCCTTCATTCAGTCGCTATGCCATCGCGGTTGCTCTTCTATGGTACAATTCTTGCTGATAATTGTAAAAAAATGACAAGTTACCAATCATTACTTGCAAAAACCCAGTGAATGCCGCGTTATCGTGCAACGCATATATTCTTTCCTTTTCGCTATCCTTTACCATTTTCACTTTTCCGAAGTTCTCTTGTTATGCTCTATGTACCTTACGATCAGTAGGGACTATTTGTGTGAACCACCTTAGACAAGCATCCATTCAGTAGGAAAATTAATTAAAAAACTTTTCTTATGCGATTTAGCAAAGTAGGTCTCGGTTGTTTTGTTTAGAAGGTGGTTAGAGAGAGTTGTGAAACACAAAAGAAGCGAATTACTAACGCTTGATTAATAATTGCTTAATTGACTATTTATGTATACTGCCGTAAATAAATTACTTTTGAAGCGATCCATTTTTATGTAGTGCTAATGATCTCATTCGAGTTGCCCATACAACTCACCCATATGGTTAACCAAGAATAACAATGATAATAACAATCCCTTCGTATGTATAAAGGAAAAATTGCATTTGACAGCTAAGGTTATAGCCTTAAGTACGTAAATGGCTGTTGTGAAATTGGATCGATTTTTTCGTTTACTCGATCTGTGATATCAGTATATGTGATAGCTATAAGACCTCAATTAGTTCATTTTCCGGTAAGTAATAATCCTCTAGCAGGTGAAAGTAATACCATTATCCGAAAATAGTAGGAAGTCACATATGCATTTACTCTGGGTTTGAGATGTATTCTGTAATATAAAGATCTATTGTCTATTTAGTACGCCATTTATCGTTCATCAATTATGCAAAATCTTACGCGAAGATATGTGAGCCGTTCCCTTTCACCACTCGCATTCAGCGGTCGTGGATACGTATGCACTCTACCGCGGATACTCGTGTACAGGGTCATTCGTGGAAGATAAGTTAGGAGTCTTTAGCGTTTAGACCGCAGAAGCCCGGGCAAAGTCATCTTACGAAAAAAGTTGAAAGTAAATGTAAAAGGAAATAACAAGTGGGCAGCGGATTCAGTATGAAATACCACTAATTTCTTGATCAAATACTTATATTGGTTTTCCATACGATGATTTACCAGTCGTCATAGTGGCTCCAAACCTAATACGTCGCTGTCATCATTCGGTATAGAACCCTTTTCTCCAGAATCAAAATTAAACTCACTAAAAGCTTCTTTTGTATCTCTAAAGCGTTTCTCGTATTTATTCTAGCGACTTCAAATATAGAGAGTATGTACTATCACCAAGACTAAAACTTGAAACAGAACGTGTTCTGTACCTCGACACAATGTCTGATTTTATACTATTAGAATATGTTGGTGTCCAAAATCTAAAAAAAAAATATTTTTTAAAGCTGACCATCAGCCAAAACTTAACGTCCACGGCAGCAGTTTTGCATTACTTCGTAAGACGGACCCCATATAAATGTAAATGTGCACCGGCGGGGATCGAACCCGTCTACGTGTCTCCTCCAGTCGCAAGGCGCATACGAATGCACCCCAGAGCCACCGAGCTCGCCTACTCGCTTAGTCTATCTAGCTACACTTCGTAAGACGGACCCCATATAAATGTAAATGTGCACCGGCGGGAATCGAACCTGTGCACCTACTCCATATAAATGTAAATGTGCACCGGCGGGGATCGAACCCGTGCACCTACGTGTCTCCTCCAGTCGCACAAGGCGCATGAATGCACCAAGCCACCGAGCTCGACAACGAAGTCCCTATCTCTAAATCTTGAGGTCCCGCATTCGAACTTTTGGTGCTACAATCTCTTGAAATTTAATCAGACATGAATATACCACATTTTGCAGTCACGTTTTGTTAACATGCACAATATAAACACTTCCGTATGGTAATCATATTGGTTCTTACCGTAATGAGCTAACGTAACGTCACGGCAATGAGCCAATGATGAGGTCTACTACCTAGTCTCGGTTCTAAGAAAGAGCAAATTATTTTTGCATTTTACTTTGCAGGCTTCGATATATATCAGGTAGGTCAACGCTAGTAATGACAATATTGACAATCCAAAGATCTTTTATTTCCATCAGTTTCTCCCATTTGTTATGAAAAAGCCATAGAAAAAAGTAAAAGAAAATGAAACAGAAGATCTCAAATTCGGACCATTTTGACAGGTCTAACAAATCATCACATTCTCTTTTCGACACATAGTCGAAATAATCCCATAATGGAATAAGATACAAATAAGAAAAAAATGAGGATAGGTATTATACCCTATCGTAGCTATTTATAGCTCGTAGTTAACGGTTCGAGAATTGTATCAACTATACTACAGAGTTCGTATGTTGTAATAAGCCTTGATTATTTGGTAGAAGTATTTATATGTGCGTATCATTTATAACTTGACACGTCACAGCAAAAACAAATATTACACATCCCATTCCATTAAGCTCTTTGTGAATCCTTCCTATTTGAATCTGTTAGCTGCTTGCGCATTACCTCGAGCAACGAAAGGAGCAGTAAGAGTTAAACAGGTATCAACTATGTAGAAGAATCTAAACGGGTTAGCAGTTGATGATCGCAGCACATTTCGCCGTGGCAATTGCCAGCTCTGCACTCAGTTACTTCACCACTCAAAGCCAGTCTGCGATCCGGAGTAGCGCTGTGTTTTGCAATTTCTTAACGCTGTTACATTAAGTCAATAAACCCTATTAACTCGACGTTAAAAAATTATTCCATTAACTTTTAACGAAATTACACTCACATAATGTTTGCCTGTATAAAAATGCGACATCTGATCATTTTTAACGAATATTTATACATTTATTAACTGCTATGTGAGTGTTATTCTAAAACAAATAATCAACGGAGTATTTCATACAGCCCTCCGTCTACACTGTTGTAAAAGTCGACATCGAAAAACAATTCGAACCAATACCAAATACAGACAAAACTGTAGAATTGGAGCGATAGCAAAAAATCTCAACCATAAGGGTTTAAGTTTGAAAATACCCTTCATACGTATCGATACAGCTTTCCTTCTTGTTGTCGAGTATAAAGTCCCGTTCATCAGCTATGCTCACCACACTTTCAAACAAAGTGTGCCCCTTTATAACATCTAAGTTACAATTTAAGTTAAAAATAAGAATCTCACAAAAGAATGATGCCTTTCATCAAAAATATTTTAACAAATATACTTATTGTTATGATATCGTATTATACGTTCTCCCACTTGTATGTCTATAGGCACTTCGAATTTTGCTTGAAAGCCATTACCACACATATTTCAACATAAAAAAGCTCAGGTGGCACACATCATTTTCTGGACACCGAATAAGAGTGTTTCCGGTTTAATTGACAACTCGATACGCGTCTGAAAAAAATCATAAAGAAACTGTCAATTAACTGTCGCATTGTAGCCTGTGGCAAAATTCTTGCCGTGACAAAGCGTCGTATTAACATCCTGCGATGATTCTCTCGTCACTTGCTCTGAACTCACTTAGCAAATAGTCCTTATTCTTCTTTGAATTGTATTTGAAGTAATGCTACTACAAGTATTTAAAGAGGAAAAATCCGGACGAAATTGACAGAAGGTAACCCTGATAATTCGTGAAGAATCACACTTTGTAAATCCTCAATCTCCGCGAAACAAAATTTGACTTCAGTCTTTTGCTTACCAAATTGAGCGTCATTGAACAAATATAAAGCTTCTTGAACTTGCTCACTTCCCATTGACTAATACAATATTTGTGTTTGTATCAAATTTTTAAAAACATGATTTAAGAATAAAGCGGATGACACGATACATTTTAAACGTTGGCTTATTGGATTAAGGCCCAATAGAGAAGAACATGCCAGGAAGAATTACTGCATCCCCCTTATTCACACTACGAGTGTATAATGCTATGCCTATAAGGTCTGTGTCGACAGACGAAGGAGTTAAAAAGGTAAAATTCACGTAATTAGATGCTTTAAGCAAGGAAATCCTTGCCAGGCTTTTAGAGCCCCACCCTTTTTCCCCCTTATATACAGGAGCTGTAAAACTGCTTTCGCCACTTCACTTTCCAAACCTAGTATCCGGTCTTGGCTCAGTCGGGCCGGAAATTAGAGCGCAGTTTATCAACAGGGCTAGTCTGCGAAGCCTGACTGACCGAGTTAAGAAGGCCCAAGCTCGGCCCAAGACCCGAGTTTTGAGAAATGGGGCAATGCTTCGGAAAAAGACCCCTAAAAATGTTATCTTCAATACACACGAATCAATATGCTCACGTTCACAAGCCCGCATCAGCCAACATTTAACGTCCACGGTAGCAGTTTTTGCATTACTTCGTAAGACGGACCCCATATAAACGTAAATGTACACCGGCGGGGATCGAACCCGTGCACCTACGTGTCTCCTCCAGTCGCAAGGCGCATACGAATGCACCAAGCCACCGAGCTCGACAACACTTTCAAGAGCTGCATTCAAGCTACAGCGCTATTGGGCTTTAGGCGGACGCCGCGCAAATAACGATGGATTCTCTCACGGTGGCCAGAAGCCTTCTTATCTCTTCTGTTGCTTCTTAATTTTAAGCATTATTTTTACTAGACTCTTAGCAACCTTTACTGCCTTTGATGTTATTTTTCTATATGGTCTCCATTAAAATGTCCAGTCACCGTGACACCGAAGTATTACGTGGCTTTCTTTAGTTCAATATTGAATTCAGTTAGAGGAACGTTTTTTTCCAAGGCTTTATTTCTGACAAGTATTACTGCTTCACTTCTTCTAAACCAGGTCCAGGCCACCCTGCTCCATCCGGTTGCTTATCCGGCGCAATACATATTTTGCTCTGCTTTCCTGGATTTGCGACCTTGTCCCATCATCTCTGAATGGTTATTTCGGTGCTTCGGTCATTTAATGTATGTATTGATGTGCGAAAGGGGCCTTTTTTGTTTTTAGTTACGTGGTGAGTTTTTTGTTGACCTGTCTCTATCGCCTTGCCGTATACAGAGACTTTCTCAGAGAATTCTCACTGCTCCTGCCACGATGCTCTCGAGACTTGGGGTTTTATTTTTCGCTAGTATCTCGATTACCTTCATAATTTCCGCTTTTGTTGTCTTCAGAATGTCTTCTGCTTTAACCTTCCTTACCAGTTGAATCAAGTTTCCTTGGAAACAATTTCCTCATTGCGCTCTAGACCAGTTTTTTGAAAGCTTTGGCAGTGTCTGCCGCTGTTGGCTATAGCTTTATAAAAACGCACAGTTTTCGATGTTAAGGTTCTAGCCCTGATGACCGTTGTATAAAGGATTTTGGTTGCCTAAGAACTCGAAACTGGTGTGTCAGAGGCGAGTCTATGGTTCATCTACACAACGAATCTCGAACGATGAAATCACTGGCTCATTCAGTACCACATGCTAGAGGGATTGGGCGACTGCGGCGCTTGGGTTATCTCATCTAATCAATAAGTTTTTTGCATCACATATAGAATAATAGACATAGAAATTTGGGAATCATGGACACTAAAAACCGCACTTAGAAGCCTCCTCCTCATACCACATTCCAAATCATAAACACTAAAATCTGCACATAGGCAACGCAATCTATACCTCGTAGCACATCCCAAACTTTTTGATGTCCATAGTTTACGTACGCAGAAGACTTTATTCCTCATAACATATCTTAAAGCCTGGACATCGCAAAATAAACGTGGAAATCACTAAACTATCTCTCATATCCCATTCCGAATCATGAAAATCGAAAGCCGCACGCAAAAGACGCCAGTTTATCATTCATAGGACAACCCTGAATAGCATGTAGAAATTAAGAAACTACAGGCCTACCGCGTTTAATTATTGATGTAACACCGTGCGTATCATCGCTTTTATCGTATCACTAACTAAACATCCCATACACATTTTCACAACACCCTATATATTTTCGCACCCATTGTATTATTAGCTTCCATTCTAAATACGCTAACGCAACACTTGTCTAATATCACCCTCATCGCGTTTCAACAAACCACCCCACATGTGTTAACGCGATACCCTACATATTATAGTACCTATCGCATTAAAAACCAACCACCCGGTGAGTGACTAAAGCAACACCCTGTTTACTGTCATCGCATCACCAAAATGGGTTTTTTCAACGACTACCATAGACTCCCATAGATTCCAGAGTTAAGTTTAACATCAGTTGCTATGGGCATGTCAATTTCCAATTATCCATCGCACTAACGGACTATAGAGGACAAATATATTTTATCCAGTAGCGCTTCGCACCGACCTCTAAAAAATATAAAAACGAGGTAAATCTAGCACATTGCCATGTCAAACATACAGTCATACATCCGAGTTTTAGTATACATAGAGTAGGCGGGCTTTGCGCCTGCAATGCTTGGGTCATCTAGACTGTCGCCTCTGTCGGTCTTCGGTTAAAATCTGAAAGTGCGGTTTCGTCCATGATCATATGGTTATTATTACAAATTAATCAATGGTTCTATATATTAACATGACACTTTGTATATATCATCGAATTGTTATTTTTCACGACACATCTCTGATCATAGGCACCGAAAACCGCACATACAAAACACCAGTATATCCCTCATAGCAAACCTAAAACTGCGTGCTCTGAAAATTACACGTTGAAAATACCTTTTTATCCCGCATAACGTGCCTCAAATAATAGACATCGAAAACCGAATGTAGAATATACCAGTCTACTCTCACAACACACCTCAAGTCACGGACATTAAAAACTGCACGTAGAAGGCATCAGTCTATTCCTTACAACATACCATATAAATCATAGGCATCAAAAGCCGCACGTGGGATTCACTATATTCTCGCTCATAGGACATCCCAAATCATATATTCCTAAAACCGCACGTAAAATATACCAATCTATTGCATTTAGCATACCCAGGTTACGATCACTGCACCAGAAAATCTCAGACTCTACCTCGGATTATAGACATCAAAAATAGCGCGTACTAGACACCAGTTCTCCCTCACAGCATGTATCGAAAACCGTCGTTAAAAACACCAGATCATCTCTCATAAGCACTCTTTAATTCATGGGCTAAAAAACCGCATGTCGGAGACACCATTATAGCACAACCCGTATAAAAGACATTGAAAACCGTAGGTACGGGGACCAAAAATGCGTCCCCGGTGAAATCGTTTTGACCAATATCGTTCTTCACCGCCCCGATAACGTGTCAAAAAATCGCAAATATTGGTCACCATTGAAAACAATTTCGTGGAAAGCAAACAGATAAACAGAACATCGACTTTTAGTATATATTGGTTAGATAATAAAATTTTGGATGAACCGAACCAGTGGATATTATTATTTGATCAAGCAGATACAGTTTGAATAACATTTTACTTGTACTATACGTGAGCTATTCATCAAAAGGGGTGAAATCATCGAAAAACTGTTGTAGATGTGCTTTATGACCCCAACCTTATTTGCAGTATACAACTTGAGAAAGAAGCAAGACCACTCCAGACAAAGGAGGAGTTCAATGTTCAATACGAAAACCCCATTCGCTAACGACCTCGTATAAGGTATAACATCTTTTTCTAAAAAGAAATGAGTAGGGAAGCATAGAAAACGCGTATATCCCTATTAATGACGTCCTAGGGAAATCCCAAAGATATGCAATTCTTAGCGGTCGAATGTGCAAGATTTAAGGCGTTACGGTGACACCAGAAACCAATTAACAGACTTTTATTATTTAGTATATCATGTACAAAATACTATTAATAGGTGCATTCTATGATACATTGCGAACTAAATATAAGATTCTCGGGTGTATTTGCTTTGATTAATTTTTTGACTGAAACTTGAGCTCATCTCGTTTCGCAAAGTACCAAAAAAGGAAACCACTAGAACACATCGCAACAAAAAAAACACAGTTCGCTAACCGTGTTACGTATATTTATCGAGATATAATTCAAGATATCTATATAGATATATATTAAGTGAGACAGTTCAGGAAGTAGAATTACAATTCGCGATGCTGGGCAAACTGTGACAAAGTCATGTATACAAGCAGTTTCAAGCGCGGCCAAAAATTTATCAGTTTGGATCCACCCGGGAAAAAATAAAGATCTCTTGATGGGTTTTCGTAACGTAGCAACTCTATAGAATGTACAATAGCCGTAACTTTCCTTTTTCCTGCATATTTGTTTCGGGATTAGTGAATTTATTAGAATTCAGATGAGAGAAAGCATATTCAGGCTCGATATTTCCAGGTTCTTTTTAACATTATCTGGTTTTGAGTTACAAAGAGGGAATCCACTGTTAATTTCTGGAACTCATTTAGTCATGCTTGTATAAATTATTAATACCAAACTTTTTTAGGAATATGTGAAATCAAAGTAATGGACAAACGCTTTATTTTTATCGTATTTTCGTATAATAAACCATATAGAAAACGAGTACATGCTCATTTCGTTTTTGCGTACCGTAGCGATGACTTGGATGGCTATATGCCTAGTTGATCTGGTAGTATAAATCTGGCGCTTGAAATTTCAAATCCTGTTGGTTGACGCATATCTTTTAATAGCTTAACTTGTTGTGTACTTTGTGGAAAAGCATTTTATATTTTTACATGCTGTAAATTTCCATTCACCTTGTAAAAATTCTATTTTCTTAAAATCCTTAAACCTAGTTGCCCTATTCCCGACCACATTTGGGCAGCAAAATAGAAAATTATTTAAGGACGCATTAAATACAGCCAACAGTCACTTGTCTTTGAGTCAGTCCTTTTATAAACACGTTATATGTACGATACGAATTGAAGGACGCTTCTTGTCATATTGATCTACAGCTCATGAATATGTAGGCACGTAGATGTACTTAATTGTACTACTAATTGTATTTAAAACACCTTTAGAACTATTCATTTTGGCGCAAAAATATTTCAGTAAGACGGATGCGGTCCGTTAAGAGTCAATCGCTGTATTGCGCGTTCTGCACCACTCTGCCTGTTCAACCGCGAATTGTCTGGAGTTCTTAAGACTTCCGTACCAAACTACCTAGAAAACACGCCGGACGATTCAGAACGCCATTCAGGCATGGGCTAGAAAGGAAGCCACGACGATGTTCTCTTTCTGAAAGCTAACGCCTCCCTTTATGTCTTTTCGTCACTCAATCTACCCTTGTCTGCTGCCATTTCTGCAACGCCTGCAACTTTTCTTTTTGCTGGCACCGTGAGAACCTCGAGCCTCTGAGTGAACAAATGGAAGGGAGTGTGAAGATTAGAAAAGGACGAAGCCAAGCTTTGAAATTCCAACCGCCTCATAAAGCGTATCCAAACCCATACCCATGCCCAAGTCCATGAGTTCCTAAGATTGCCTCAGTTTCTTCCAGATTTTTCGGGACCAAGCAAAAAATTGAGTGACCCGTCTAATAAACGCGCGAATCTCAAGAACATGGCGTTTTCAAACAAATGTACTTTACATAAATCCTTCTAAAGGATTTAGTCTCAATAGGCTTAGTGGTGGCCGTTAGTTTCTGCGAAATAGTACAGCATAGCTCGCATTGAGCACTCAGTCAATCCTTAGCGTGGTTATTAGGTATTATAAGTTCATGTTGAGTGTGGTTCAACAACTCGGATATCTTTCACGGCACACACCGACTACATATATATATATATATATATATATATATGGTCGCAACGTACTGTAAGGAAAGTTTGGTGATTTCTAAGATCAGCTTTCATGCCTGTTGTCAGGTGCGCACGGTAGCTGCTCTTTTAAATAAGCTTTCGATATCCATGTCCAGAGGTAACCATGACATTCTCAGACATGACAATTCTCATGTACATAATCAAGGCATGTTGTGAGTGTAATTTAAATGTAATTCAGGGTGGGAGCTATTTTACGCCGACCAATTAAAGTTTTTATACCTATAGTTGGAGTGTCCGTTAGGGCATTTTTTCTACAACTGCGATCAATCTCCAAGTGCGCAACCTTATTTGCTGCGCAGTTATAAGATCATTTAGTGTTCCTATATTTCATTTTGGACCATGCCATTTTTTAAGAACATACACCACCGTACAGTCACGGGGCCACCACCGTAGCAGTAACATACTCGAATAGGTTTAAAGGCAAATGCCCATGAACTCTAGCACCTTTCGATGTGTATTCAACTTAAGCATACCATTTATAAGTGTAGTTTATTATAAGCTTGTAGATGAAGCCTGTATGGATATGCATGATAAAAATATATGTGTGCTCAATGAGAGCGGAGAAGAGAACAACGTTGAGCATACAATCTTACACTGCAAAGCACTAGAAAAGGTAATAGGACAGACCTCTCCAGAAAAAATTTGAAAGAAGAATACTATGGGGCTGATAATTGGTCTTCAGGCGAAAATATAAAGGCTTAGAATGGAATAATTTGAAAGAAACCAAACAGCGACAGTAAATGGCGGGACACAGGCGAGGGAAGGTGGGGAAGTGGGTCGAGAAGAGGCGCTGAGGGAGGCGGGAGGGAAAACATGAGAGGGATGCCCAGGTCCTCAAATTCTCGACGCACCCACTCAGGCAACGAAAATAGAGTAAACAGGCATCGATTACCCGCCTAAACTCGATTAGTTGTTGCCGAAAATATCTGACTGTAGCTAAGGAACATGTGAAGACAAAGAGGCGAGTACAACATGCAAGGGCTCCTCCCCATGACTTCGAAGCAATGCTAACACACTCCTGAGACTGGCGGTGGGAGAAACTAAGGTTCTAATAGCTTTGTGACGTTTACACGAGCCATTGGTGATCGCCAGTGACTCATGAACATAAAGCCTTTCCTACTCCCTCCAAAACAGATAGGGCCTGTAAGATTGGGAGATTGGCCCGCTCCGTAAAAATTGCTGCGAGGTCGTACGAAACGAAAAATAAAATCGGTGTCAATATAAAAATACTAAAAATCATGAATGGCACTGTTAACCATGTTGATTAATTGATCCATAAATCAAAGAGCATATTCTTGTCGTTCAGCTCAACAGTCTGCTATTGATACAGCTACTATGTAAGGTGTGAATAATACAGATCAACTGATTAGATCATATGAAGCTTTAATAACCTATCGCATTCTATAATTGTAATTCGTTTTTGCGAGTGGATGATTGCCCAAACCAAGTCACTCTAATTTCAAGAGTCTGTGTTGCAGATCATATAGAGAGATGACAGTGGCAGTTGGATTCTACCGCTAAAAACAGAGTGGTGCCTGAGATTTGCGCAGTTGTGCAAAATACTACATATGATCCCTCCTATGATAGAAGTGGTATGCCTTCTGGCCAACATTTTTAGCTCCTTTGAAAACGCACTTTGAATCTGCCCCGTAAAATAGGACTAAAGTCTGTGGTTTTACATTCATATTCCTCCGTAGAGCGTGGGAATACTACATATAAAACGTACCAAATCATTATTAATCTAGTTAAACGTTTTAAAAGATACTCTTTACTACACCATATGTGTTGCCTCCATAACTTCCTGTTAGATATATATTTTTAAAGCTGACCATCAGCCAACATTTAGTTTTTGCATTACTTCGTATGACGGACCCCATATAAATTTAAATGTGCACCGGCAGGGATCGAACCTATTAGATCTATTTTTACTGAACCGGCTTCCATTTTGGTATATTCAACAATATATCGAAAATATTGGCTTACCTACAAAAAGAGCTTACTAAAGATCTCTGTTATGCTTTTTGCTTTCCGATAGCACGCTCAATGCACTAGCGGTAGAAAAACCGGATTTCCGAGGAATGTGCTCCACACAAAGCCCAATTACGGCTAAAGCAATCCACAACACGAGAAGACAGATGGCGTGAACGATAGGCGAAGGCCATTGAAGGAGAAATCGAACATCGAATTACGTAGAAGACACTAAGTTGTGCTCTAACTGGCGCTGCATCCGATTTCTATACCGAGCTTATCGCTGCCATGCCACTCAGACCACGGGAATCATCTGGACTAGCAAGGATAGGTTGATTAATATGCAGATAGCCAAGTCCAATCGTTTGTCAAAACCTAATAGTTACGAAACCACGTGAGCCACCCATACGTACACTGTAGGACCCATTTACCTCAGGTAGCTCCAGGCGGCCAAAGTGCTCGTTGGTCTCTGGTTGCGATATTTTCCCTGGCGCAGATCAGTCCATTGTCAAATGCACTGCACTCACATGCACTAATGTAGGTCGTCTTGCAGCATCACAAAACACAAGTTGACGCGTTCACGAAAATTGCCCTTTTCTTTGTACTTGTGTCACCACACACAATTCAAAGGCTGCTGGCAGATGATGTGGCCTGCGCAGACTGCCTTATTTAGTCCTGGAAGAGGGTGACTGTGTGTTGCTTGTTGTATTGGTAGCAACGGGGGAATATGGGGCTACGTCGGATTCTACCACCCCGCAGCTCCCTCCTTCTCATCTAGGCCCTTTCCACGTTAGGGACCTCCGGTCCCTCCCAGCATGAACAGAGGTTCCTATAATGGGCCCCTCTGTAATAATATGGATACTATTGTTTGACATGGTTGCGGGTACAAGAAAGTGTGAACGAACAATATTAGGTCCTATCTGATCTCATTTTTGAAACCCAAAAATAAGAATCGTTTAGAACACGAGCCGATGAATTCTTCAGGGTACTAGTTAAAGGGTCAAGTGACGGGCCAGGTCCGTCTTATCGGATATCCAGTATTATTTAGATACTATTGGACCAGCCCACCGCGAAACTTGTTATGGGTCCGCCATTTAATGAAAGGGGACCTATTAGTAGACCGCTAAATTTAAAATGAGGAAAAATACTTATATAATAGATTTTTTAGGTTTTTTTTTACGTTGCACTTCTCGTGTTAAAGCCTTCCTTGTGCAGCAAATCTTGAATGGCAATGCGCTGCGTCCATGTCACCTCCACGACAATATGCCGCTACTTGAAGTCATCTAATTAAATAATTCAAAGCAAATAATGGCAAAGCAAAACTCTGAGAATCATCTCAATTTTTGTTTTGGAACCAGATAAACACAAAAATGAAATGAATAATTACTCCAAGGAATTATGATCAGAAAAATATTGTCTTTCGAGCAAATCATCGAAATGCATTAATATGACAATCATGGCAATCTGCAGCCAACGACAGAACCTCTGCTGTTACGATTATAAGGTAAACAATGTTAGACAATTTAAGAACAACTGAGCTAAGCACTTTATTGTGTGTGCTTGTGTGCATTCAGTACAAGTTATTGTGCCTATAATGTGAAATATAGCCTACTGTGCTTATAAAATGCTTTTCTTGGAAATCGGTGCCAGCGCGGAAGAATATGCTCTGCTGGCTAATGTGCTTCAATGTGCTGTATACCACATTTAACATTTGCTATTGATGAGTAAGTGTCAATGGTCAATTGGCACTCATACCACAGTTGAAGCTTATCTATTAATGCCCTTTGAGCCTCATGCCTGCCCGCGCCTATAACCGAAGCTTTTGTGATCATTTTTGTGTGTGTACGCGGTTCTCTTCATATCACCCATATGATTCCTATAGGTTGCAAAAGTTCTCTTCGTTGTCGTGTTGTCTATCATGCGTTTCCTTAAGCGGATTGAATGGAACCGTAAGTCAGGTGACATGGCATTTCACAACTAGATGACCTCATCCTATTCAAGGCCTCTCTTCCTGAATTTATGAAAGTGAAAGTGAGTGGTGTGCTCCAATATGTTTTTTGTAAAAGTACGAAACAAACTAGATGCCCGATAAGATCTAAAGACCACTAGCCCTATACGAGATTTCGTCTCTAACAGTCACTTAAGATGTTAATCCCAAATTAAATACGAAACAAAGGTTACTACGGGCGTTTCCATAGTATCCTAGATCGTTATCTAAAAAAAGCAAGTATTCATCAGACGCCGCACAAAATGGCACTATTTTTTGAGCTGCAAAAAGCTAGGCAAGGAGATTTTGTAGGCGCAAATATTTCGGCAAGAGACGGACTATTTACAGACTTAAAAACCCGGCTAAAACTTTCGTAGTACAGTTCCTATTTTAGAACATGATTACTGTTTGTGAGGAGATAAGAGACGGAAAACTGCTGACATTACTATGAATTAAATTAGCCTTTAACCTATCAGTTACATCAATTGACCACTATAACCTCCTAATAAAACTCAGTATGAAGTGTCAATTATTCAGCCAAGTTGAAAAATTTGACCATTTTCCCTATTCTCCTGAGAAAAGCCCTTTTAAATTAGACGGATACATAGGATAAGCCGGAAATCTTTAGTGTTGAACAACCCCAGTTATCTATGACCAAAATTGTTAATATAACTTTTCTAGGTACTCCACACTACGTAGTTCGCAATTTCTCGTTCGGAAAGCTACGTACCGAAACTATTTACAATGCGCAGTTTCGTTCAGTTATGTCCTCGCATAGTGAACGTTTTGCTCCGAAGTAGACGTTGACGATCTATATGGCTGATGCTTTTTCACTTAGCACATTACTACAATTTATTGAACTGTTTCTTTCTGAATTGACATTGAATAGTTTCTTTGGACTAAAAACAAAATAGTTAAATTTCCAACGGTTTGAAGCAGGAGAGGCATTGTCCAGAAATGGTGGCCGCTAATCTCTATGCTGCAGGCTTCACGTGCACTCAGATCAGGCCACCAAATGTCACCAAACTTGGTTTGTTTCGTATAAAAAATTATCCAGCAGGGTTCACAGTAAACCCATGTTAATCGAGTTATTTTTAGTACAGGAGAATTTACTACGCATGATCTTATAATCACCAGACATCCTCGAATAAACCCTAGAGGCTTCAATTGAGGTGGAGGGCTGGTGAAATACTATCATGAACCTTCACACAGAAAAGAGGCGACTCAGAACAGCGCGTTTCGAGGACGATACGGATGCCAGAAAAACGGACGTAATACAGGTGAGGAAGAAAGGTGTAGGTCGGTACGAGGCACCAAGGGGGACGAACGTTATAGGGGATGGCCAGGCCTTAAATTTTTGACGCTTCCACCCATACAATGGCGACAAGGTGAACAGGCATACCCTAACTGAACATGGATGTCTGTAATCGATCGTAACTGACCAGTTGTGGTTTACAATTACATAGAGGAAAGGAAAGAACAGAAAATTAAGCGATACAAAGGTTTTTCCCCATGACTTAAAGTGATAACGCACAATTTCCAATTTAGAGGGCAGAAAATTAGAAGTTCATTGGGTTTGTGAATGCTACACTCATCGCTACTGGCGCATGGACAGTGACGCATGGACATTAGGCCGTCTCAAAAACCTTAAGTAAGTTTAATCTCCTTTCCCTAGGAACCTGTGTATTTTGCATAATCTTGGTTGGTTCAGTAGCAGCGTTATGTGATTTGCTTGTTACTATGCTGATTTGTAACATTTCCCTCAAGAACAAAAGTGTAGGTTGCCTTATTTAGCCGTCTTAACCCGGTTTAATTTTGCTCGTAGACAACTTGATATTTGTACCTGGATCCCCTTTTAAACGTCTGTGTGTATATTTTTGCTCTTAAAAGAGGTTGGCGTTAATAATTTTAGTGCTATCCTACGGAAATTTTTCTCTAGTACTGGATTCCAGTTTGCTTCTAGCCTTTTGACCCACTTACCCTATTGCAACTGGGCCACCAGCATAGGCTATAAGATTTGCCGCCTCTGGGGAGTTCTTGAGTTTAAGCACACCATTTTCGGTAATATTCCAAAGCAAGGACCTACTATCAAACCATGTGGCGTCCGCCGTCATACAAAAGCCCAGTACGCTGCATTCTAAAACGTTGTCATCTAAGCAGTTTGAAATTACCCGTATTAAATGCAGTGGAACGAAGAAATTTATTTTATAATTCAACTACTGAATTCATTTTTAATCTCCAAAGATACAATCAGATACATATACCGAGTCTTCTTTACTTACAAATATCTAATTGTTTTTGTTCGATGCAACGCTTTTTCAGAGTCTCTATTGAGCATCCTGTATTATTTTGGCATACTGCACAGTCTTGTTTTTACGATGGCTTCAAACCGGTTTGTGAGAAATCTCTGAAAGGCTTTTTAGATAAAAAGTATTTATTTCTTCAAATCAAATCACGATCTGTTTGTCTTTGCATATTTGGCCAGAGAATATTTATTCTCGAAAATATTAGCGAAGTAGCTGTGTAGTTCCAAAAATACCACGTCTGACCTAACGGCTTTGTTTGCACTTTCTCCTGCCGTGCTTCATTTACTGTAACCTTAGAGAGCTCGGCCCCAGAATGCATTCCTGACAGATTTCTAATAGGCTGAGAGAAGTTTTTAAAAAGCCTCAGCTTTTTCTTCCGGCATGTAATTTTTCGCTCTGGCTCTTGCCTTCCACAAAATGACGGTAGTTTGTATGAGCGTCTAAGGCTTCTTTCAGTACCGTTCTGTGCTTCGCTTGATCTCTTTTATTAGTATAGCCCGATGCTTTTTAAAATTGGTGCTTGGGGCAGTTATTTCCCTTGAGGTTTCCCTCGAGGCTCTAAATTTCTTTACTACCCTTCTGGCCCTTAAGCAATCAAACCGAGTGTCGATTTTGCTTTGATTCAACCAGTATCTTGCTATTTTCCCTATACACTTTGGGGTGTATTGTGGCCTTCTCGCAAATATCCTCTAGCAGACCGTGTTTGAACGTAGATATATAAAGCCTCCTTTTGGGTCATTGCAATATTTGCAAATGACTGACAGCAAATTTGAGAGTTATATATTGTATAATTGGGGTAAAAATATAAACATTAAAAGTGTAGACTAAATAAGTAAGGTATCTGCATCACTGATGCTACTTTGTTCGATAAAAATAAATTCCTCAAATATTCTTTGAATTCTTTGAAAATTTCACCGACCTAATTACTATAAGAATGTGCCTAGACTTCAAACAAATGAGGGAGCCATGCAAATAAAGCGAACGATTGAATTTCTCTCATGTAGAATCCTCACGGAAGTACGTTGGGTATATCTTAGAGCTGCGGTACACATTCTACTTGTTATTTACTGTACTGTGTATATATTACTTTATGATCAGTTTGAGTGGTAACATTAAACTTTATTTTTATTCATGTTAGCCGCATACAATAAGTACATTTTTATGGGACTAGCCTTCTTCACAAAAAACCGTAGGCTTCTATGCAGATCAAAAGGTATTTAGACTTGGCATTTTCGTTTTTTAAACGTATTAGAAGGATAGCGAGAAGTTAAAAGCTTTCTTCTTGTTGTTTGTCAGAAGCGCGTATATTTGAAATGCCCTCTTGGAAATCTTTATAAATTCAGATTGTACGGTGAGTAAAATCTAAGCTCGCCGAACCGTGACGCACCCACGGGCTCTTTTAGTACCATCGGCCGGTTTGTGTTTTGGCACTATTTGTTTAATAGTCGTTGTGAGTGGCGGAATAAAATAGCAGTGAGCAAGTACTACTATTACTTAGTAGAAATATATAAAAGCCGCTGACAGGTCTGGAATTGAGAAAATATACGTACACCGATGAAGTTCAGATTGTAATGCTTGTAAAATCTCTCACGCAAATGGTAGATGCTCCAAGAGTCTCTTGGTATGTTCTATTATTGGTAAGCTCGAATGGGGCTCAAACTCTCAATGGATAAATGTGAAGTACAGTATTTCGTAAGTAGTAATCGAGGATTTAATTATAGATTAAGGAATTATAAAATAATGAAGATGAAGGAGAAGAAGGTGTTGAGTGGTCAAATTGCCTGTCTCACTAGTTTGGTGTAACTGTTTGATGTAACATAATAGTAATAAATATTAAATACAAATGAACTAGTGCACTAGATATACTTATGTAAATGATGCACAAAGTCATATAGTATTGTTATATTATAGTGTATATTACTGTAGAAACCTTATACCGGCATATAATCTAATTTTTTATTTACAATTGACAATCAAAACCTATTTTCAATTAGCAATCTAATTTTGGGCTGCACCGTTTATTACACCAGGAAAAGCTGGATCGGCCACATTCTTCTTTCCAGAGCAAAACTCACCAATGCGACTTCTAACTGGCAAGGCCGTAGCTTCCACCATTACGCGTACAGCCTGATTCGCTAAGAGAAACAACACCACCGAGTAAACTCAGTGCAGTAACATTCAACAGATCGCTTGTCGGCTGCTAACGAACGTGAATTGTGGAACAGAGAAGCAGTAACGGCCATGCAAGCGATGGCAAACCGCGGTACCGGTACCAACAGCGGCAGCAGCAGTAGCAGTCGCAACCTCAGCTCAACATCACAATAGCAATAACAGTAGAAACGGCAGCCAAGCACGCAGTAAACAGAACGTTTGAGTCAAACGATTGACTCCGTCTGTCTCGCGAGCCTCCTTCGTCAGTTTCGACGAAAAACAGCAGTAGTCATCCGTAGCGTTAGAATAGCCAGCGTCGTCACTCGATTGGCGCAGTTGTGAGATATGTTATTGTGAATGCCTTTGAATACGGGATTTGTCTTGAAAGAGGATTTTTGCTTTTACTAGTTGCCTCAAGTCCCAGGCTTTTGTTTGGCACCCGTAAAGGCTGCGAAAGCTCAAGACACCGATACGGAAAAGTTTGTATTTGTCAATCGCTCCTCCGTCAAGGTGAATACATGGAACGCATCTTGTGACATTTGCGGAAGTTGACAAACTGGCATAGCTGGTTTATTAACCGTCTTTAGAATCGGGTGGGTTCTTGAATAATTTTAGAATAATTAGAATAATTTAGTGTATGTACGTTGTGAAAGCGTGAATACAAATAGCGGATATATCCCAGTTTATGAAGATGGCAACAAGTGCGTTAGGCGTTCCAAACGAGCAACTCCGCAAGACGCAGGAGCAAGTGGACGACGTCGTCGATATTATGCGGAACAACCTAGACAAGGTAACACCAAATAAAATCTTTAAGTGATACAAATATCTGTATATATGAATAATTTGAATTGAAAAGGAAATTGCTCGAGTAACATTTAAGAAACGCTTTCTTTGATAGCGGTAACTGCAGCTTAAAACATTGAACAATGAATGATATTTTATTGCGTGATCGATAATTGAAGTATTCAAATAACTATAGCGGCCTTTTTAAGTTAGCACGTGTCAATATTGTCGTGGGTGAATTCAGCCTTGCCAAAAGGCGCTTAGGCAATCAAATTATCTGCTCTTTAACATAATTATAAGCCATATTCCTATTTTCGGTTACAATAAAATTTTTAACGTACCCAACCGAAGCACGTACGTTTAAATAAGTCCTCTGTGGTGGATTTTTTATATTATAGTTCGACGTCGCGTAACGGATTACACGAGGGAACTTGGTGCGGAGGGTAAAAATCTGCTTTTCGTGTTAACATTTCTTATTGCGCCCGAATAAACCAATGAGTAAATGATTAAACAAGTGTAATCCATATCCATTATTTTTCTCGCTATATAAAATGTGCCTGGCAAAACAAAGCTTTCCGTTAAAGAAAAAATACGCAGTATCTTGTGTTTGTGGAAGAAGTCAGTTGATTTCAATTAAACATCACATGTTGTGAAGGCACGATTCGATTTTACGATGGCGATGTTTTTGAGTGAACTAACTCACGGACTTCGTGTGGTTTGCCTTAAGTAATTGAGGATACGCAATTTAAGAGGAACACTTTGGAATCGATGCAAACACGGGGCAAAGTCTGCAAATTGTAAAAGCATGAGATATAAGATAAATTTTTGGAAAGTCTCAGTGGACCAGAGAAATTCAGCTTTTTCAGAAATGTTGTTATCTCTAAGCTGATATTTATGAAATATTTCATTATGTGTCTTTGCCTCCTGCGCCATCCGCTCGAGAAACGTTAGAAATCGTCGACGCTAGTTTTTATCAACTGTAAATTTTGCAAAAGCGGTCATTATTTCGTACGATTTCGTGACATTTTCTGGAACTATTTAATTTGAAAAACCCACTGTGCGTCTAGCCTTAAATACGCAAAAGCATACATTCAGCTAGAATATCTGTAGAATATCTGACCTGCTACTATAACGGCACTATTCTGGCAGTCACATCTGCATTTAGTCTTACGGATTCGATTAGCACGCTAATATTGTTGATATATATATATATATATATATATACTGTACAAATGTGAGCGCAGCACTATATAAAGTATTTTTGATCTACAATATTTTTGGCGACTTCAATGGCTTGGTGCATTCGTTTGCACTTTAGACACGTAGGTGTACGGGTACGATCCCTCGCACATTTACATTTATATGGGGTATGTCTTACGAAGTAAAGCAAAAACTGCTACCGTGGACGTTAAATATGAGCTGATGGTCAGCTCTAAAAACATTTTGAAAGCCAGGAAATGGTGTATTAGACGTATCTGCTGACTAACTTCAATATAGATAAATATCCAAGGTACTGCTCGGTAACATTCAGTGGTATTTCAACTCTAAAGTATTTAACATATGCATATAGGAACATAACTGAAGGAAGTTTTTTCGATTTGCCAAGGCTTATTTCGTAAAGATTTGTATTGGTTAAACTTTTTAAACTTTAAAATTTAGGTTGTTAGATAAATAATTAGTGATTCACTATGGAGGCTATGGAGAATGGCCCCACTAAACAAGGCAACAGCTATTCCTACTGCTTTTGAGTAAATGCGTATGCGGTAACACAGCTAAAGCTCATCTATAATGGGTGTTGTTTATCTGCTTGACTTTTATGGGGATGACGTCGAATGAAGCGCAGATAGAGTTTGTTGAGCTGAGTGTGAGGCGCGATAAGTCTTCATTCCTGATATCGAGAAATTTGATGTCGGTGGTAAGGTGGTTTTATGTGTGCAGCCATAGTTACTGATCTGGCTAAAACTTCGCTTTTAGGCTTCAACGGATTCAGTTTTGGACATTTGACGACAATAGAAATTTATAGGAGCTATGGATTTTTGTCTGTTCGACTGATTAAAATTTTCTTTGTGAATAGATTGTCCTGGGTTGATTTAGTTATTTTTGAGTCATAGAGGAAAGTCCGCAGAACTGCGAGTTTTTTCATTTATGTGACTAGTGTGAACTTACAACCCATTAAAACTGTATATCTTTCCACGCTTCCGAAGTCAGAATTAATCTCTGCATTTTGCAATCCATTTGAATCTACTACTATATGCCTTTGTACAGGTGTCAGCTCGGTTTAGAGGGAAGGCAAGAGAATTTATTTTCCGTACTGCAATCCTGCCTAGTCCAACCGCCTCCTTTGGTTCTTTGTTTCGACCCTGTCTTCAACGGCGCCGTCAGCATCTTTCTCTTTTACTTTGGTTCTTTTCTTACTGCTTATTTTCTGCACTCCTTTTATGTCAGCAAGCTCCTATAATCCGCTCCAAGTTTAAGGCAACGCGCTGGGCCCTTTTTAGAAAGGCATTTCACATGCTCTCACCGGTCACTCTTTATTCAAAGATAACTCCGAGATACTTAGCCATTTTCTGATCTCTACGGGACGGCTCGCTATCGCAAGGGTTGTTTAATACACCAGTTAGGTTTTAGCAGGTGTCAGACTCCAGTGATGGTTGCCAATACACTGCGACATCCCTTCCAAGGCTTCACTTGCTGTATTCTCTAAAGCTAGTTCGTTTCTATGTAATCAGAAGCGTCGCATCGTCGATATATGCCGGCATTTCAAGCCTCTCGAGAAGATTTCCAATTTGGATTACCCCGTCATAGACCATATTTCAGTGCACGAGTTTCATAATCGGCCCCTGTAGGACTTCAATTGTAACGTCATACTCCTGTCCCCCTACAACTAACCCTGTTTTATTTTGGCAGAATTACATTGCTCGGTAAAGATAGTCGAAGATCCTCTTTTTCCACAGTGCGTCCAGGATTCAGTCCTTCGTATTGAACGCTTTCCTTGAGGCCACAAGAATAAAGAATACAAGTATCTTCGCTTCTAGGAAATTATATTTGCTCTAAAGAAGTTAAGGCCTAAAGCTCCTCTACATAAGGTTCAGTAATCTCACAGCGTTATTTTTCCACAGTTTTGAAAATCGCCCATTAAGAAACCATCTTGGAGAGAATAATATTTAGAATTTAGTATAGAGAATAATATTGAGAGAATAATACGTTCTTTCTTAGATTAAATAGTACGATATATTATGGACATCCATTGTAGTCTTGGAAAGCAGTTCGATGCTCTGGTGATATGTCCCACTGACATCGCGTCATCGACGAATAGTAGTTTTGGGATCTTGAAAATTCTGTCTTTGATGATGAGTCATCACTACCAAACATCATTCTCATTTGTTCAGAATAGTCCATCCGTGTACACAGCGAATCGTGTTATTTCCACAGATTGTTTGTCGTAGACATTTAGTCGTCTATTTTTGCATTTCGAACCAACTCGTGTGTGGGATCTCTCGAACATATGGCTATTCTTTTTCGAGCTGTTTCGACGTAAACGTGAAGATTAGGCCCTCCCATTTTACTAAACCCGTTTCAGTTCGTCATTTCATCTAGAATTTTGGTTTCCTCGACTCATCCAAATTACATCGGGACGTCCGATGCCTTGCCGTTAAAACAAAAGTTTGACTTCCGCAGCTTGGCTAATATTGGGCCCGGTAGAGCCCCTTAACTAAAATACACCGCTATACAACCGAAGCAGAGCATGCCAGCAAAATACGCCGCGCTCTAGGACTCTAAACATTAAGAGATATCTACCACACGTGCCCAGTGTGTAGACCTCACAGACGTAAATTCGTTTGCTCAACACCATTGTTAATACTTTAAACTCACAAGAAAAACAGATTCACTGGTAACAGGAATACTTCACGAGCAGGGATTAAAAATTTACAATTATAAAGCGGTTACGCAACCGTTATAGCATTCGTTCTAAATATCGGTTGCACCAGCAACCGGTTAAATAAGAACGTTTTGAATATATCCGACAGAGAAGCCTGATTGATTAGTCCAATATTAGCACGCTGTTTCAATAATAACTTTCAAGCGCCTTTAGATATTAATATTCGCCTTATGTATATGTTTACATTACCAAGTAGGAATTTATGTAATCAAACTGTGTGTTAGTTCTGGGTGTGTCATACTCCCACTTACTTTAGAACGCAAATACTGTAATGTTGTAACTTTGGGACAGGCAAAGACTTGTTCAAGCACGTTTAAATGATTAGCGATTTGTACTAAACGATCTATGATTCCTTAGTGTTTCACCTGATATATAACCCATGTGTAATTGAGAATAAATTTCAAAACTAAAACCATTAAGCTGATCTATACAAGTTTGCTTACCGATTATATTTATTTTTTGTGGTAATTTCTTGCAGGTTATGGAACGTGATGCAAAACTGTCAGATTTGGATGAACGTGCTACGCAACTTCAGGAAGGAGCCTTAGTGTTTGAAAAGCAGGCAACTTCGCTCAAAAGGAAACAGTGGTGGCGAAACATGAAGATGAGGATCATTCTCGGCGTTGTATTCGCTGTTGTCATTCTAATTATTGTCTTACGTGCTTCTGTCTAAGAAGTTTTGCAAAACAATCGCTACATTACAAGAACACACAAGTGTTACACAGAGGTACTTTTGCACGAAGAGATACTGCTTATTTAATGCCAAACGAAACACTTACTCAATTAAAGATCATTACAATACCTATTGAGAGAAAGCATTTGGCCTCTAGAGATTTGTAGTTGCTTCTTATTCGCACATAAGCAAACACAAACTCTTGCTTCCAAGCTGTAAGTCGAGCCAGGTTAAAAGTGAAGCGTATGCTATGACAACTAATCATAACTAAACAAGGTCAACTAGAGAAATCCAGTGTTACATGTTTTTCAATTTCTAATGCTTACGCAAATGGCAGCAGCTTTTTCCGGCCCTATACATTCATGAACATATTATGCCATGTACAATTACTACTATGAAACGGGGAGTAATTCTTACAATAATCCTAGACTTAAATCATTGTTATTTACTAATATTTAGCTGAGTGTTTTCCAATGAAAACTGACTTGTTGAAAAATTGCGTGGCTAAATACATGCGCACCCCCTGAAACTCGAATTTCAAGTTATAGATGTGTGGTTGCAACTGAAGCAAGCGACCATTCTAACTGCTATATCCACCCACCCCAAGCGCAGCCGTGTGGAAACAATACAGCTAAAGTTTGCGGATGATTAATAACGGCAAGCGGATCTCGTTGCGGTAGTAAGTTTCTGCAGCAAATTCTGCAGACCGTATACGTATATGCGACATAAGCTTATTTATCTTATGATTTACTAGCAAAACCACGGATGATATTTGCCTTTAACTACAAGCCGTTTTCCGAGCGATATCCTGTTCCTTCTACAGTAATGACGGAGTTCTCTATGCTGTAATAACTTGTAAATATTAATAAACTTAAGTTAGCTACTTGACCGCACGCTACAGCATAACACAGAGCACACATATACGACGTGACTGTGAGAAGACTAAAATGGTGTTCCCTTATAACTATAAAGACCTGTATATATTTATTCAGATATGCATTTAAAGAAAATGGACGGAAAATAATTGTTCACGGCACGTATTGTGGTTTACCAACTGGATAACATATAATTAGAAATATGATCTGTTTAAAGTAAGAAATATACGATAACTTACAAGAAAGTCAGTGGATTCTTACCATGAATGAAGAAATATTCATTCCGCAAATTTTAATGCCTGCATCAAAGTATTCAAGCCTGCTGCAATAGATTTATACCTTCTTCAAAATGTTTTATGCAATGTACGTGCTTTAGTTACCAAATTCACAAATTGACCTTTTGAAACAGTAAACCCTGGCGATACATACAAACCACTTATTGCAGCAGAACGATTATTATCATCAAGCACAACTAAAAACTTGCGACACAGCGAAATTCCTATAGTAGGCCTTCCGCGCCAAATTTTAAATTCATGTAGTTTTCTTCCGAGCCCTTTTACAGTGCACCCACTTATAAAGCTTTCGCAAACATAAATCTATTATATTCGCCAAAGTTCCTTCATAGCGACTCATGCAACAATTCAAAAATTCTTTCTTGGAGCTTCTTTTTCGTAATACGCTGCTAACTAATAGCTTCGTTAATAACTTAAATTTTGTAGTGCATGTAGTGTGTTACATTGTTTCAGGAACCTTTTAAGCAAAACAAAAAAAGTGAACTATAACCCTAGTTTACCCGACTTTACAAATCTATCACATTGTTACGGGAAATATGTGATCGGTATAATATGGAATAATATAAATATGGAATATATGTAATAAACTAGCCTAATTTGGTGTAAGTCTACTAAAATTATAATAATTTTTGGAAAAGCAACTGACTTAAATGCAAATATTTCTGCAATTTGATACGTTTCAATAATAACAAATATTGTTTCTAGTTGACTTTGGTCACTGCAAAATATGCTAAAAATAAAATTCACAACACCTCAATTTTGCGACGCAGTTTACCTAAATTGGCTGTATTTTTTAAGATACCAAAAGTTTCGAAAAACAAGATCGTCAAATTAACAGGCTAATGTCGTATATATTCAGTAGATAGCATAATCTTTGCGTGACTTGCATCAGCTTATATTGGCTGCTTAGACAACAATAAGGAAAGCTCAGCTTGTCTCATCTGTGGGCGCAAACAGAACAAAACGACTATGCATTATTTTCGACGGGAACATTCCGATATACAACATAACTTCTTTTCTCAAAAATGCGAAATATCAGAGAATTCATAAATCAATGCAACACTGTGTATATATAATGTGATTCAAAATTATATTTCAAAAAATTTTTATAAAATCATGTATGGATGAGGCATTTTCGATCCTTTTTCATTGTAAATCTGACATTTTTTTGGATATACAATTGGCGTCGGCTATACTGATTATAATATACTATTATAATATAGCTTGAATATTTTCACATTTAGATACATTTTTTAAATAGTATTGAAACAAGCGTGTAGTAGATGCTTCAACTGAATTGGCTTCATTAAGTCTCGCACGATTGACAGTATGTGCAGGGAGATTCATTGTAAAGCTGTACATTTTTCGGTCTTTATGCAAGAAATCACAACACTTTTGGGGTAGCCAACTTTTTCACTGGTTCCGACATGAATAAAGACTGACTTCAGTTTTTTCCTTCAAGGTTCATTTCGATGTTGCCGAAAACATTTAATACAAATAGAAGAATGATTGCATTTGGTTTGCGCAAAACCCATGCATAGTCAACGATATACTGATTAAATTCATGCCGGATATGCACACATCTATATTGAAAATAGTACATAGTGGTGGCCAAAATACCCTCCATAATATACCCCTAAAAACAACAGAGATAGCTAAACTATCCCCTTACGTCGGGACATCAAAAATGCACGTAAAGATTAAAAAACGCACGTAAAAGTCAAAAAGATACATCACAATATACCCCGAAATGAACATTGAAAAAATGTATAAATCACCAGTCTATCATTTATAACATACCCCAACCCATAAACATAAAAAATGACACGTTGAAAGCATCACAATATTGCCTACAGCACACACGCTCTAAACAAAGACGCCGAAAACCGAACGCACAAGCCGCTAAAATATGAATAAATTAACCGCTGCTGTGAATTTACTATTTGTCGTAAAGATACATTCTGTTATCTCGGAAACCACTCGAGCTACCAAATACGTGTGTTTTATGGTCTGCTCCATTTTTTTGATGTGACGAAACGTGTCGTTAGCGCATACCTAAAAATATACTACTACATTAGCAAACAAGGGTACGCAACTGATAGAACGATCCAGATCATTTAAAAGCTGCTAGTGCTAGAAGTATCTGAATACAAAAGTATCTGAATACTGAAAATGATACGTCTACGAAATGTGTTCCTTTCAACGGCGAATAAGATCTTGGCTTCCTATTTTTTTTTACCGATTTTTAGTTGTTCGGTAAGTGTATAGTAAGATAAATAATGTTTTCAAAAGAAAATCTAAAATTGTCTTCACAAGCTTTGTTGTAACAATCGACACAATAAAGCATTGCTGATGAGGGCTAACATAAATAAAAACTTTATTGTGTTTTTATACAATTCTCCTAGTAAGCCAACTCTTCCTATCAGCAACTTTTCCTTACTCGTTCCTCACCATTATCGAAATTCATTCATTATTAAACTCTTGTACAAATCTCTTCACTTATTCAGCTTGACTGCTACCTGTGGACGACTATGACACGCTGGCTCCTAATGCCTCCCCCAAGGAAGTCTAATATCTTTGCCACATAAGACACAAGATTAGATTTATAATTTTACGTTAGATTTATAATTTCATCATAATCGCTATATACACCATCATCTACATTGCGTTTGTTTTTGCGTAATGCAAGTCATTATCATAAAGCTGCTCGTTTGATACAATAATAGCCACACATTCTGCTTCAGGATGTTAAGTAATTCTTGATTACAATCTCAGATACCCCCATTTAACTAGTTACTAGGCACGCGTTTTATCCAGATGTCGATTGGATTGATTTACAGCAGGCCAGTTTGTTTCGTCTTCGTGCCTGCAACATTCTGGAATATTATGCATCTCAGATGCTCACACTCATAAAACTGCTTAATTCAGATGTGTTGGCACCATGTTCACTTGAGTGGTCCCTCCACGTTTTGCTTACCAAAACTTCGTGATTTTGGTCAACAGCATCGCCTAGAAATCAGTAATGTTTACTCTAGAGTGACTCACTTAATATTATTACTTCGCCGACAAATACAGACGTGTAGCAGATACGCAGTTCTGAAATGCGGCCACTTCTCTCGAACATCGTAACGGCTGTTTGCTGTTCTTTTGATAGCACTCCAGGACCGCGTTTTGTGTGTTTTGGCAGACCGGTCTCGTGCAATCGTTCACATACTCACGATGAACATTGGTCACCTCCCCTGGAATGAATTTAACACCGACGACGGAGAAATTCTAGGTATTCATTATTTTATTAATTTAGTATGCCAATGTTGAAGCTTGTGTTTAACGGTCCGGAGCTGGAGTGTTCGATTTTTCTTCGAATTGAAGTTGAAGCATTTATACATCAAAATACGTATAAGTACTTAAACGGATATCGTAGGATCAATAAAGCGTACGTCTCACCATAGCCTAAAAAAGCATTGCACCGACAGCTAAAAGCGATTTTTAATTTTCAGGACTCCTAGTTACCAAAGACTACGGACCGGTAAATTTATCCGTAGCAAGTTTATAGAGCTGCTGGTTTTGACGGTTAAGGTCTTCGAGTCTTGTTCTCCATTCCTGGTCCAATTTATCCATTTCTGCTTGATGCGATCGCCCGCTTATTTCGCTATACGAAGGATAACCGGCACTCACAGGCACCCCGGACATAATGGTGGCAGCTTGTTGGGTCTACAAGCAAAAATTATCGTAAAAATAAAAAAAAAAATAGTGAACATATAAGCGTTAGTAGAAAAATATTCTGTGTAATCTCTATGTTCACTCGTGGATGATCACTTTGAGATTATGGTGGCAGTCTATTTATGAATTATAAACTATGGTGAATTTTGCTAGTTCGTAGCGATTTTAATTCGATAAGATAACATCTTAAATAACTGTAACAATGAATGCGTCAGGCAAGCCTATACTCGAATCGACATTCGCTTATAAAATATTCTTATTAAATACAGTCACTTATAGAGAGAGCGATTAGATTAAGCCTGAATCGCATTGCATGAAGTTTACCATCAATATGTCAAAGAGTATAAACACGTATAAAATTGGAAGACCGACTTAAAATGTGTAAGGTAAAAAACTCAAACCGATTGCTTATCAAGAATTTTTTCCTGACCTGATTGAGGAAGAAACCACGGCCCCCTTACCAAAAGAATTTGAAAGTCTGAGAAGCTGAAATTTCACTAAGTTGTTGCTACAAGAACTCGAGTTGCAATACAATTGGAAGTGAAAATTTT
This sequence comes from Tropilaelaps mercedesae, assembly GCA_002081605.1. Lineage (NCBI taxonomy): Eukaryota > Metazoa > Arthropoda > Arachnida > Mesostigmata > Laelapidae > Tropilaelaps > Tropilaelaps mercedesae. Next base: position 29,842 of record MNPL01021757.1, read on the forward strand.
AACGATTTTAAAGCTTACAATATCTGACAAAAGTTATGACGGTTTTAAACAAATACATATGCAAGCAGATATCGTTATTATCGTGCATCAGGATATTGAAGTCAATAGTGACTTCCACTCTCGCATAAACAGTAGTTAGTCACCTCAATAAGTAAACACGCTTGGAAGCGTAGGTTCTTTCCGAAGGGAAATTTTGGCATCAATGCTTGTTGAAGCTTGTCTGGCAAAGATATGCTGTCCCTAAAATACTGTCTCACACAAACACTAAAGTCGAACTAAGTCAACGTATCTAGTAGAAACCACACATTATCGACTTTTAGCGGTAAAGCATCACTGCGACCTTTGGTTTATAAGCATCACATTTTCTGATCTTTGAGAGTAACATAAAATATCTTTTCGAAGTTGTTTCTCTACTGCGACAGCAAGCATTATTACTGATGCGTATCTCTCTCAAAGGCAAAACACATTAGAAACCCTTAAGCAGAATTGCTCATTTAAAATACTTAAAAAGGTTAAGTATTGTTACAGATATTATTGCTTGCTATTATTATGTTTATAACAGCAGTGTTAAACACATAGTGTAACAGCAGGGCTGAGGGTTCAGTATGAACGGCAACACAGAAAAAAATACCAATATCTAATATTTGTATTAAGTGTCACGTGCATTCCTTTGAGTTCTTTAGTTTAATTACTCGAAGCACCTACGTTACGTAACCTTAGAATTAGCTTGTACGAAGCTTAAGGCGAAACTTTTCATTACCATTAGATGCCACGACTCGAAAGCATTTGCTTTGAGTCTTGGTGCCTGATGCCGGTAAATTGAGACTCCGACGTACTAAAATGAATTATAGGACTTGAGCTACGGTTTAAAGCTGATTCGATGTTATTTAATAAAATCAAATATTTGAGGCCCAGTAGAAGTATATGAGTGGGCTTTTGAACTACCAGCCCAAGCTCCGAAAGGCGGAAAGAGGACAGAAACGCGAATCATAACGCAGTATGTAAGGAGTTATTCCGTAGGCGGAAACGGGACAGAAATGCGAATAATAATGCAGCACGTAAGGAGTTATTCTAAACCATGCGTAAGCTAGACCAGAAATTACGACGGTTCTCAGTTGAGTTACCAATATGTGCGAGTCATGTGATTACGTTTGACCAACGTGAATAACAGGTACACCCTTCATTTATAAAATACTCACAATTGGCACCCACCGTTCTGCGGGCCATGATCGTATTATGGGAATAATATAGAATAGACCTAACAGATTTCACTCTACTAGGCACAAACCAACTGTTCATACACATTTCAAAAACACTTTCATATTGCTTTAAGGAGTCTATAGAATATGGGGCGTTGTGTAAAAATACATATGCAATATTTAATTATTCAGCTTCAGCAGAAACAGATACGTTAGTGTTGTCTACATCTGCAAGGCGAATAAAACTCTATTTGATGATTTCGTTTGGGGATATCAATTCCAAGTAGAAACTCGTATTCGTGTAATCAAACTGACTCAAACGTTCAAGTAATTACTCCAGTAAAGCAAACTACTGAAGAGACCGAAATACGGCCATAAGTGCTCAAGGCCTTAAACGCTATGCGTAACCACAAAAATCATAATGTTAAGTTTTTCCTTTTGCGCAGGAATTTACGTTCCATGAAGTTAGTAATAATGCCGTGGTATCATTATACTAGTGGTATATTTTTAAAACCGCGTTGAAAGATCTTGTAATGCTTTTTCAGCTGATGGGAAGTAACATTAGGGGATAAACAATGGCATTAGCAAGGCAAGGCCCAGTTAAGCCAGAGTCAAGCCCACTCTATACAAATCATATAACTTCTTGGTGTTTCGCGTGGACACTACTGTTGGATTATAGCTGAAAAGGTGCGGTTTTATGCCACAAAAATTATATTTTTATTAAGCCAAAGAGATTCACTAAACCAGTCTACACTCACTGGCCGCTGTGTGCACTGAAGGTCACATCATAGACTAAAATAGGGGACATCGAATTTTCAGTTGCGGAAGTAATGCCACTATTGGAATTTGAAAATCAGCGGGTTATTAGCTCGACGTGTTAGCTATCGGTACACAAAGGGTACTGACCCTGGGCGATGAGGGATGGGAGTTGAGTCTCTCGACGACGTCATCCGAAATTGAGATAACATCTGGATTCGTGTTGTTGACGATTGTCACACGACGGGTTGACTGGGTACCACCCATTTCGATTTTTGACCGCTCTGATTGAGCAGAAACCTCCCTATTAACATAACGAAAGCCTACAATTATAATAAAACCTGAGGGAATTCGCCACAGTTGTTGAGTTTAACGTTGGTACGATGAAATATAAATGACCGTGTGCGTCTGTGCGCTTCAGTCGTACTATAAATCTGACCCCGTGACATTATTCATTGTGTTACTTGAATGACTTGAAGAAAACTATTAATAATAAGTAAAATCTGGAGAGTCAGATCGTGTAACGGCTCATCCTTTACACTGTTTGACCGTGTAACGAACGGAATATTTATGCCCTAGGCCGTTAATTGTACAATTAGTCTTTTTCATTAAAATATTATTAGTCTTGCAATTGTTTTTTTCCCAACCAATATACGCAAAATAGAGTCCAGAGAGAAAATTAATAATGAATGAGGTCCATTAAGGTACTATGCCCATTCTCCTAGTCCTAACGAGTAGTCGAATGTTACATGCTATTTAGTGCACTTATTTCTGAGACTAAAACGGGCAATCCTATTAAGATCTTTCTCTGAGAAGGATTGCATTTCTTTAAAAATAACATAACAAATTTTCTGAGAAGATGAGCATGACGGAATAGGAATAGGTTTTACAATATATTTAATTTGCAAGTTCAGATTACATGATCTTAATGACAATAAATAAACACAACAATGACAATAGATCGTGAGAGTGAGAAGTATTAGAAACATGTAATTTTGGTGTTGGATAACTCTTCTAGCCTGTAACGGCTAAATTCTTTTATCGCGACACTACATTTTAAAAATAAGATTATTACACCAACTGGACAGTGTAACGGGTGGACATTTATTTACACAAACATATAATAGTTGCTATCGTGAAAATAATTACTATCTTTTAAATTCAGATTAAATCAGTAACAAAATTAAAGTGACTCATAGAATAAATTATATGATTATATCTATTTTAAAAACTTTCTAACAAACACGGCGTCGGAAGAGATAGACGTCACTAATGTGACTTGACGAGGTGATTACAGGAATGTCAAAATACATTTGTAGCTTTAATGTCTACACTCTATTTCAAGAATATTACAGTACTTCGAAGATACCCCTTACCTTTCAAGTTACAGAAAAAGTTTTAACACTTCGGAATAAAGACGAGTCACCTCACTTCGAAACTACTCGATGCCACGCCCCAGAAAGGCCCACACTAACGCTAAATGCAGGACACCGGAACATCAAAATATGTTCGAATCGGGTTGAGTTTGATGAAAAGATGTAGTCGGGCAAAGAAGCGTCCCCTTTTTTACCAAACCTACGTCTGTAAACTAATTTGATACAAAAGGATTAGCAGTTTAAAACTCACAAGCCAAGAGTGAATTTATCTTTATGTCGTGGATAAAGTGATACTTTAGGATGTGCCTATTTCGCGTGGCGGTGGTTCACGGTAAGATCTGGATGCTGGTGATGTGGACGATCACTGTTCGTAGTTAGTCTGTTAGTAAGCAGCTTGTCTTGACACCTGTGAATACTAAGGATGAACTACTACTATGAGCCTGTACAGTGCAGTAGTTGCTTTTAGTCTCATTTACACCGTCAATATATTCTCATCTTGGGGTTTGTATATATTGCTTTTAAATATTATTATCCATTTCTCATAGCATATTACTTATCGCATAAAAGAACCTGATTTAACGTAGCTCCGTTGTGATAGATAAGTACTCGCTGGGCTAAATTGGTGCCTTAGGCTAGAAGTTTCTTCTCTCACGTAAAACCAGAAAGCTGTTTAATTGAAGCATAAAATTCCTATATACTTTTGCGCGGTTTACCCTTAGCTTCGTCTTACTATGACTAAGCCGTAAAAACCTCAGTTCAGTCCGCCATGTTGCGCACAAATCAGAGTTGCTGATTTTTTCCAAATTCATTCTGAAATACGAACCGTACGGAACATATGACATCAAACGTTGTGGTAGACTGTAGAACCATTAGCTAATAAACGTAAACCTATCTCCAGACTCGCCGGTATATGTTATTCTTAGTTTGGTGTTGCGTGATCGGTTATGTAACTATATCGAATCGCATGAATATTGTGAAATATTGATATAAAAGAATAGCCTGGTATACACATGTTAAGAAAGAGCACACTTTTTTTGTGCCGAAAATCATATGATTTACCCATGTTGTTCATCGCTTCAATTTAAAGTTTTCATTGTTTAGTTAGTGACTGATAATAGTGCGCTCGGCGCGGCTACAGTGCGCAGCACGTGCTGATGACACTTTTTGGTACGTTATATTTCTACTCAAGGATTCTCATTTATTATCCAAGAGCAGAACTAGCGTCTGGAAACTTCTGCACGATTATGTAAGTCAGTCGCGTTACTTATTACAGGTCCGTTATTAATAGCATTTTTACTAAATGCCTGAGTGATGAACTTCACGGTCAGGTGCTCTATTTAATACAGGGAAACAACCAAAATTACAGGGGTTTATTCAATAAAATATAATGCTGCAAGCCATCTAAATAATGTGTTGGAGTGCATTATTTGTTTAAATTTATGGCGTTATTACATGCTTTTTCATCCAATATTTTGTCAAACAAATTGCATGGATTTCCCCTGCACGTTTCATCAGCATTTGAAGTCCGAAATCACTCGACACTGCTGTGGTATTGATGCTTCTTCTCCTTGAAGCAATCTCTTAATTTAACTCTTTTCAGATGAATAGCAGAAAATCGCTAATTTCCTGTATATCCATCGCAGCAGCTTAGTTTTTCTTTCCTTAACATGCAAATTGCACTCAGCATACACCACAGTTTTATTTTTTCTAGGGTCAATTCGTAAGGCACCCGTTTTTTATTTATTGCTATTTTTTTCAGTTTTTCGCTCATTATTTTACGATAAATACTTTTGGAAATACCAAATGTTTAATCAAAAGTGTCAAGATTCAACATCTGGATCATCCACCGACGCACGACTTACTAAAAAAATATAAAATAGTACTACTGCTGTTGGATAAATTTGCTCAGTTTCGTCACTGGGCAAATAAAAAAGTATGTGGTATGAATCTCAGCGAGTTTTCGACTAAACGCTTCCAATGGATTGTAGTAAATATTGATAAAATTTTGTCTGCTAGTATGAGGCAACTCACAAGTTATGGCTGTTCAAGAATTGACCTCCTTTGGATAGTTACAGCTTTGCTCATTATTACATTACATTACTATTTACATTACTATTACATTAAAGAAAAAATAACAAAAGCCAGAGGGTATCAAAGATTCGCGATATTACTGGTTGCTCATTATTACATTACTATTTCCATTACATTGCTATTACATTAAAGTAAAAAGAACAAAAGCCAGAGGGTATCAAAGATTCGCGATATTACTGGTTGCTCATTACTACATTACTATTTCCATTACATTGCTATTACATTAAAGTAAAAATAACAAAAGCCAGAGGGTATCAAAGATTCGCGATATTACTGGTTGCTCATTATTACATTACTATTTCCATTACATTACTATTACATTAAAGAAAAAATAACAAAAGCCAGAGGGTATCAAAGATTCGCGATATCACTGGTTGCTCATTATTACATTGTTATTTACCTTACATTACTATTACATTAAAGAAAAATAACAAGAGCCAGAGGGTATCAAAGATTCGCGATATTACAGGTTGTGCATCATTACATTACTATTTCCATTACATTACTATTACATTAAAGAAAAGATAACGAAAGCCAGAGGGTACGAAGATTCGCGATATCACAGGTGCAGATTTTTGTATTGGTGACGCTTGTTTTGCTGTAGGTACATTAGAACGCGAGGAGTCGAGGGAACCTTCTTAATGCTATAGCAATAATTTAGAGCAGATGTGAATCAAAACGGTACTGTAAAATTAATTTCCTTGATAATTTATTATTATAAAACTGTCGCTTGTTTAAAATAAGCATATGGTATGCCAAGTTGAATATTTTGTGTGCAAAAAAATTAACAAGTATAAGTAAAATAGCAGGAATGTAAGAGAGGTTTGCATTTTATCGTTAATTGTAATATTAACTATTCTTATTTTTTACATTATTATTATTCGCAGGTGCTAACGACGCAGCCTCCAAATGGATTTAAGTCGCAGACTCAAGGACGCCGTAAAGCCGTTACAGAAATCCTCCTTCGTCCAGGATCTTCAGGAAAAGGTCACCCCATTTCTCGTTTTGTACATGTAATGTTATTTATCATTAGTTTATTTCATTGGCCACTTTCATGGTGTGTTAGAATAATTACCTGGAAGGTTGTCAAGTTTTCGTTACTTCCGAGGACAGCGATGAAGAACAAAGCTCATTCAAAAAACAGAAAAACACAATTAGGCCCGATGAGCTCTTCTGAAGTGTATCACAATTGACACGGCGGAATGGTCAGTAGGAACTTCCTATATATAAATTAAGAGCGTTACGACATGAAATCATGGATAAGACCGCATTGATTTGAACGATAAACTATATTGGATAAATTTTATTGAAAGCCAGATGAACTCAATAATTCAAACACTTTTTTTTACATCAATTGGGCACGCCAAAGAGTGCTTTTCGGTGGCCGTAGCTACATGGAGTCCTGCAACTAATTGACGAGTAGGCAGAATTGTTGATCTTTTTTTACCTCGCCCGAATTAGGAATCCGACATAATATTGAAATGACTGGTATGACCTTTGGAACGGCTCAAATCAGCTGGGATCAATTGTGGCCTGTATGCTCTGGAATTGGCAAGATACCCAACTCCTAGGTTACGCTGATGATTTAGCGGTACTTGTGACTGTTGAGTTGAGCTGGTCGTAGACAGGCGGAGTGCTTCAGACACACTTTCTGTGCAGAAGATGACCGCTCTTCATGTTATCAGGGCTACAGGACGGTAATATGGCAGTAACACTGACCCTGTCCGGCTCAATACCGTGGGACCTAAAGTCATGAGAAAGGGCAACCCTCGGATGATCCTTCGCAAGGAAAGACCGCGGCACATGAGCAAACCTTTTAAGCGGTAGGAGAAAGAGAACTCCATTTAAAAAGGCTAGCTGACCGCTGCAGTGTAAGAGGTCATAGCGTATATCAAGACCTGGTTAGAAAAACAGGGCGCAATGACTTATTTATAACCCAAATACGGAAATTTCCGAAAATATTTGCACCGTTTTGGCCTCGCAGACTACGGATCTCTGCAATACGAATGCTAGCGACGCAGTCGATCGTACTCTCTCCCATTATTCGGTTCCTCGAGATCACAGGAAGCCGCTGTCGGACCTACAAGCCAGGATAACTAGGGACCTCGTGCACTACACGTCCGAATACAAAACCAACTAACTTGAAGGAGCAGCCTCCTAAAGTACATTTTACATGAGGATAAGCTTGTACAAGTTGAACAAGATGGACAAGGTGGACTGGGCCCGGGATGCTTTCTCAGCTGATGGGAAGCAGCATAAGGAAATAAACAATGGCATTGGCAAGGCACGGCACAGTTGTTTACGACTTAAGTCGGAGTCAAACTCTCTGTATAGCAGTCATATGCCTTCTTACTATCATGCAGGGCACTTATGTTTGATTATAACGGAAAAGTTGCGGTTCCATGCAACTAGAACTATATTTTTAGGAAAGACATCGAGCTTTACCAAACTTAGGCACACAAACCAAAGAGATCCACTAAATCAGTCTACACACTCATTGGTCGATGTGTGTACTGAAGGTCACATTACAGACTAAAATAGGGGACCTTGAATTTTCAGTTGCGGGAGCAATGCCAAACAAAAAACCTATAACTTTACCTAAATCTAGTACTAACATCTACGCAGATGAATATCAGCAGAGGCTAGCATTCTCTCATGGATGCAGCTATTTTCCCAGTTAGCTAGTTCGTGAAATGTTGTCTTAAGAGTTGTATCAAGTTGTACTATTAAAAGATTAAAAGCTCACTCATAGCTCACTCAAAGCAAGTTTCAGTCACGAAGACTCATTGCCTCGTTTTGCCCGTGTCCGTAGCTCTGTTGAGCACGATTGATCCCCTACTGCCTTGTTTTGATTTTATGTCGCTTCCTTTTCGTGCTCTTTGAAGAGGAGTTTGATATTCCTACTGAATAGAGAACGGTAGTTCGTGATTTCGACCTTGTACAAGCCACGGTCAACCCCGGATTGAAGCCGACATATCATATCAGCATAGTAGCCGGGTTCCTTTGTTAAAATAATGCTGCACTAAGTCTGTTGTTAGGGATCCTAGTCCTTCCGTTTGGCTTCTATTTCAACCCGGAAAACCTGGCAAACAGAGCCGAACTGTCGGACTAGAAGTTCGAGCATCTCCTCACCATAAGCAGCCCTTCGCCGTTTGTCATGTAACACACCATCGCTGTGTCCTTAGTCGGCAAGCAGTGGATCACGTCATCTAGGGTTTGCCTAATCAGCAATCGGACGACACCAAGTAAAAGAGCCTCTCGGATAACCGTAGCCAATATTTCTCTCGTACTACTCTAGCCGTTGCCCGTCTCGGCAAAACTCCATCACGTTAGGGCACCCACCTCAGTGGCCTCAGAGCTCTTCGGTCTTCAAAGGGTCGTCTGTACCATCTCCCAGAGTGCTTCTCCTTATCCAAACTGCATCGGTGCAGAACCCGGAACGAAGCCTCAGAAAATATGGACTTTTACGCCTACCGTGTGTAAATAACGAGCTGCTGAGGCCATTCTGTCTTAATGAGCGCCACCAATGCCGCCTCATGCTCCGCTCCCCGTATGGTGATTAGAGACTCGGAAGTGCTCGAAGTGCTCGGAAGTGCCAACTGGTTCTGCTCTCAGTTTCTTTTCAGATCTGAAAAGCTAGGGCAGAGCAAAAAGACTGCAACTGACCTCTCGAAAGCAACCTATAGCAATTCTGGCCTGGTAAGCTAAATCAAACCGGGGAAGAAAAACGTGAGTTCGTACTCCATCGGTGGCCGCACCACCCCAATTCAACTGCCCCTTTATCCACATTATACCGCTTGCCGCACATCCCACTGTTCGCGTTACCCTGTTGCTACACTGTTCCAATCTCCACTCACTCCTTTTGTCCACTCAACCTCTTAGTTGCGCTTTCCTGACCTGCTGTTGTCAGCCGTATTTAGATAGTGTTCATAGTTCCTCAATTGTCTAAATCGGCACTATTCACTTAATAGTCAAGATCGCGCATATGTCAGCTACTGCGTGCACTATAAATCACTTGCATGCCGCTTGCATATGTTTCTACGCAAGCCGGCAGCACCTACAACACACAAAATACTAGGGAATCGAAAAATGTGAACGAAAAGGTAAAACTCACCAATTTCGAGGCAAGCTGTTTTCTAGAAACCGCCAGGTGATAAAGCGTATATTTCCACTCGCACTAAACCTCGGAAGGTTTAGTTTACTAAAAAATATGGCATCAAAAGAGGGCATCTAAACGAACCAGGAGTTCTATTCCAGGTATGTAGTATCGGTCTGCAGAAATCTCTGCATTATTTTAGTCGAAAAACGCACTGGAAATCAGTTAATTTGAGTCTTTTTCGGGAGCTTAGTCTTTTTTTAGAGCTGACCATCGGCCAACATTTAACGTCCACGGTAGCAGTTTTTGCATTACTTCGTATGACGGATTCCATATAAATGTAAGTGTGCACCGACGGGGATCGAACCCGTACACCTACGTGTCTCCTCCGGTCGCAAGGTGCATACGAATGCACCAGACCACCGAGGTCGACTTCATCGGGAGCTTTGTCTAACCGCAACAGACACGTCAGTCATCATGCATATTTGTAATTGTCCCACAATGACTTATATAGACTTTAAATTTTCCAAGACATACACAATTCTGTCAGTGGCCACTCTTGTGGAGTTATATCTTTACTTGAATGTGAAAAAAAATGATCTAATTAAAAATTTATCGTCGATTAATCAAGGGTGATACAGGTCGAACAATATTTATTAAATGCTTTGGCTGTAGGGAAGCGATCATCGATGACCACGCCATTCATAATTAATTTAGGACATGATTGCAGAGAAGTTCTACCGATAACTGCAGTAAGTGTATCCTATAGAAATTTTTCTCTCGCAATCCCTGACCTCACACATTTTGAATTAAATGTTGTCTTCAGGCGCTGTCTCTCCCGTGTAGACTCATTGCGAAATAACCTTTTTTTAACTACTCTATTACCAATATGTGTTTTATATAATGACGAGCTGTAACCTTCTCTCCTTAAAATCATAAGATGGACGGGTTGCCTAATCTTTTTTCGCGTGTAAGTTTTTGTTCCTTCTTCCGAAGCAGAGAGGTGTCAGCTTCAACCACACACCTTATATTTTTATGGAAACAATTATACGCCTCATCAGTGGATTAACAATTGCAACAATTGTAAACATTTATATTTATATGTAAACAACACTTATCTAGAGGGAATACGTAGCGTAAGATATAGTCCAAAACATTACCTTTGCCTTGATATTTTCTAAATTAGTAAAAAATATATACTCCCTATACAAAAGGACTGGTGAATATCTTACCAGAGGTTAAATTAGCAGACATCGGTCGATTCGAGCCACGTAATTGCTGCGCTATACATTCTACTGTGTAAAATCCTTAGCGCACTCTTGTACAGTTGTTCGAACTATTGTCCACGTATATTACTGTAAAGAATATTATATACTGTATTTGTCAAATAAGACAGGTTCAACAACTTCGAAGCCCGGTCTCCGAAGGTAAGTACTGCTTCGATGGCGGAAACTTTCTTCAGGACACAGTTGTGCCTCAACGAGTGCCTATCCAGCACGCGCTTAAAGTAAGTATCCGATTGTTTAGTAATTACTCTCAAATAGTTTTCATTCAAATTCTGCTTAAATAACGCGTAAGTCATTCAATTGATCTAAACTCTTTCAAGAAAAACGTCATTAATTTGCAATTATAATTAGTGTAGGAATTAATGGTGAGAAGGTCTATGATATGGGTCTTGATACCTAGCACAATTTATACATTATTTCTTTTCCTTCAGGATCCAGCAGTTGAGGAAGCTCTTCTTGATTCGATCGATCCTCGATACTATGATGAACATTTCGACTCATCACTGTTCGAACTCGAGAAGCTAGCCGATAATGTGCCTCTCGAACTTGTCAATATCAATCGGCAGGTTTTGGAGAAGCAGCTGGCAGTTGTAACCAATAAGGTTTGTTGGCTCTAACTATTCTGTGAGGGCCAGATGTACCTACCAGATTAAATGACTTAATAGTACTATACCGGTATTTTTAAGATCATGTAATATTTTTAGACAGTTGCCTGCAATGAATTTGATTTTACATATGGGCAAAGTAGTGGGGCATCGAGCTTAACTAAACCTAAATATCATTCGCACTACTGATTCAATTTAAAGGGGAACGAATGCAAATTTTTGTTAATATCCGCGACTAGGTCCGCTCTTTTTTTTTTGGAGGCCGATTGAGAAGACCTCTTATCGGCAAGTTTATTTTCTCATTAAAGAAAATATACATAATTAGGGCCAGACGTGTGGATCCCTCGTTTACAAACCACGCCTGACCTGAAACCACTTTTGGTATTACGTCGGGGGGGTTTTTCTCTGATGCCGGGAGCCGAACTTTAATAACAATATTTAGCTCAGTTCTCGGTCTTATTCACGCGCTAGTGCCGGATCG
>MNPL01021759.1:0-41017 GCA_002081605.1 Tropilaelaps mercedesae
TAATTGCTGAGTATATATATATATATATATATATATATATATATATTAACATGAAACTATGTCGTAATATTGTTGCATCTTGATCAAACAACAATCATCACTTTGTAAGTTGAATGCCTGAGAAAAAATCTACTCGAGATGTATTCTTCGTGACTGCGGTTCGTGGAAAACAAAAATGTTAAAAGGCAAAAAACGTCTGTGGACGCTGTTACTAAATTCCTTCATTTCTACATGGCTGTTATTAGTGAAAGCGGCACAGGCGATCCAGGCACGTGCATCTCACAAATAGAAATATCTGCATGCTACTTCTCTTTCAGGGACAGCCCGGTGCCAAGGAAGACAGAGCACGTCCCAGTAGGGGGTGGAGAATAAATAAACAAATGTTTCGTGGGCATTTCAACAACAACAAGGAAAAACAAATAAAAATTCTCTCTAAACTTGACCTATAAGTATTAAAAGACGAAATATCAGCTCCCCAAAAACTCTGCCCGGTCGGGCAGAGTTTTTGGCGGGTTATTGTATTCCAACAATTTTAATAGTCTTGGAGTCTGTATATATGTATATATATATGTTAATTGCGCATCGCAGCTTGTACAAAGCTTAGTAGACGGCGGCAAATCAAAGTGTTCATGTAGCCACTGATAGAATGGATGAATATTCAATCGATATATTAAATCGAGCTGACGCCAATAGAATAGCCCTTTAATCGCCTTAATGCAAGGTTGCCTTCATTCTACTAATATATACTCACGGGAAATTTCAAAGGCCTTTTTTGTTGTCACCTGCAGTTACGGTATGCTGGCTTGTGATCTTTATAAAGGAATGCCGATGGATTGCAAAATTGTTGACGGTGCAGGAATGGGAAAAACAAAAACACCTATTTATCGGTAGTCAAATTAAAGCTAGTCGTTTTTCAACATAGTGGGTGTGTCCAGTCCACCTAGCGTTCCTCACTCACTTACCATCAAGCAAACATCGGCTGTGCGCGTGTATCGATGATAAATATTTTTCCAGGAACCTGTCTAAACTTTTTCCGTCATTCTCTCTTGTTTTTTCTACCACCCTCAGGTTCTCTAGTCATGAAAACGAACGATTCCGTTGCTGTATTCAGATATGTCGGCGTGAATACGAGTTGCAGATGTACGTTGGCGAGAATAGTCTATACCAGGTGAATAATTATACTGTGCTACACTGCATCGAGTTGCAGTGTAATACTTTTGTCAATGTGGACGAGACTGCCCTGCATGCCTTTGCAGATGAAGACACGCAGACTAGACGCTCCTCTGGTTCACCACCAGGAACAGACCGGAAACTTGATGGTTGCCACACTTCCGGAGGGACGGACTCTAGTGTAGTGGCATATGTAATACAGGCATCGTGGGGAGGGTCATGGCAAAAGGGGACTGTCGAACTCTGGTTGACTAGCCAAGACAGATGGCTTAGCGACTCCGTGCACACTACCGAGTTGTTAGATAGGGGACAACCTGGTAGTATCGGCAGCACGAATTAGGGAGTAAAATGACACTCCGCGAGATCCCGGTCAAACACCTCATTATATTCAGCCTTACTCAAATTTTCTATAAGAACTAATATTGTCCCGTTATCCACAATCTTTATAGTCTATGGCACTTGCTCCTGGAGATATCGCCATCACTTGATATCGAAAAAAGTAGTGAACGATTGGTGAATAGGTCTTGAAGAAAAGCCTGAAGCAAAATGGAATTTCTCGGATTTTTGCGATCAGCCGTGTTTCAGCTGAACGATTCACACGAATTTTTCCGAACGCATTTCCTGCTTTTTTAACAATTTTTTCCATTGGCCTTTATAATCATCCTCGTCTCGTCCACGTCGTCTACTATCTTCTAACGTCGGTTCCACCACAACTTCGGCTCAAATAAGCATGATCACCACTGCTTCTGGCGCTCAAATAATTGCCGCTATGGCCGACGTTGCCTTTACAGAGAGTCATTAAAGCTTGGGCGTCATTTCTTCAAAAAACAGGCGTATATATGGGCAACGCAGCTTCTATAAAGGGTTAGCTGAAGCATCGACAGACATTGCGCGATAGGGAAGAATTAAACCGACAAATAGGTGTATTATGACAAGGGCTATTATGTGCCGTGTATATCAAATCAGACGGACACAAGAAAAAACAACTAAAGGGTACATGAAAATAATACCTTAAGGGGAGCTATAGCTCTATATATATATATTAGATATAGCAGTGGACCGTATTTCTTAACAACGGAGGAAATCGCCTCGAATACAAATAACAGTTACAGTTATTTTTTGCAACTAACCATTGTGAAACTTGGCCCGTTACGCAGGCTACACTCTCTAATGTTTTATACTTTGCACTTAAGCCCGATATTTTTTAGCGAAAAACAACGACAGATTTCTTCTCTCATATTCTATGGAGAGCTTTATGGGAATTCACAACTTTTGTAAGCAGATACTAGCAGTATAGGTCCCGGAACGTTTGAATGACCGAAGGTCACATATCTTACTCTCAAAGGAATTTCTTGTCGATTTCTAGGTTGGAGATGCATTTTAACGCTAACAGCTGCTCACTTGCCTATACTTTACCGTTGAACTCCTCATTATAATTACCCTTCTATGTACAATAGTGTGACCAATACTGGCATATTCTTTCGTAAACCTTTGTCGATCGTCGACAAACCTTTTCGATATTATCGAACACTGCGATATGCCATGCTGGATTATGCATTCATCAACTCAGTAGATAGAAGCTGATATAGGACGAAGCAGCAAAAGGTGGTGGCCGCTGTACGAGGTACAGATTTTGTTGTTGGCGCTGCTTTGCTTTTATTGCAACCTGCTGTCATGTTTGCTGGACGTTAGTGAGAGACGTACGCCTATAAGCCTTCTGATTTCAACGTCGGCGGCTTCCGCAGCCGCCACGCATAGTTCCTCCCTTCAAGCCTCCTAAGCCAACGAACCGTATTACCCTTTTGTATTATTTACTTGTGGAAACGAAGGCGAACATGGCAAGTAGCGTGCCGAAGCGGGAGTAACTTTCCAAATAGACCCAACGTGCCTGAGAGCATTTTTACAAGGTAACAGCAACGACACGTAAGCGAGCTCACGGCTCTCGCCAGCCGTAATTCTGCATTAGAAGAGGTGGGTACGCCCCAGAGCACGTCGCTACAACACCTTTATTGCAAAGATCATTACATTTTCTCAGTGAAGTAGGGAAACTTCCCCTAACCGAATATATTGACCGGCAAAGAAAATATACATTTACGGGCACACAAATAACAAGGGTCTCGTTAGTTATAATAATAATAATAATAATAATAACAAAATCTTCGTTTTTTGAACAGTAGAATTCTTCACCTAATAGCAAACCCTATTTTCTTGATTCATATTTAAAGAAAACTGCGATCCAACATGTGTAGCTAGATCAAAAATAACTATTTCGTTTACTTTTACCTTGTTCTATCACCTGCACAAGCAAGCCTGGTTTAGTCAAACGGTGTCGGTTTTTAGTCTTAAATTTAACTTTATCTAATTAATTTACTTGAATTCTGTCGGTACTGGGAGCTAAAGTGAGATACATAAAGAGCTTTATTAGAGCTATGGTGTACAAACGCAATATATCATACAGAACGTAAAAAAATAAAAAATTCTTACCACCACATATGAATTAGTCCCATTGCAAGAGAAGAACGTACGACTCGGTAAATGGCAGAAAAATTCACGAAAAAACTACAAAGAGAAAGAGAACAACAAACGAAGGCTATTTCGAAGTCTGCAATTTTAATCTATTAAGGACTTTAGCGTGCAACCACTGTCGCTTGGAGCAAGACTATATTGTACCGACGACCTACCTGGTATATTGCTTGTCTGTTTTACCCCTCGAATTTTTGTGTTGTCCGGCCTTGCTCCTTCGAAAAAGCTAACTTGGACACCACGAAAAGACGCGAAGGTCTTTTTGTGACCTTCGAAACTTCGCAGCTTAACACACCCACAGCCAAACAGCAAATTATTCCTCCCGGTTAGACTCGCACGCTTTTATCTGCTTATACCCTTTTACGAACTTGTACTCATAAAACATTAGAAGTATATACACGACAAATGAACGCATTCAGTGGTCTATTGGACTAGTCTCTTCGCAAGTCGACAAACACAGAACGACCATCTCCACGTACTTTCTGTGCTTCCTAAAGGCTGTTGGACACAGATAGCGTAGCACTTTTTTCGCTTGGCAATTCACTTTATAAATATCTGCTACTAAATATTAATTTAAATATACTAAGATATGTTCTTATTTATTATTTATATGGTAGGCTGCGTATTCTAGTTTCCAGGTAAACATTTTCCGTCATTTTTTAGTTCACTGGACATCACATGTGATGTCCGAGTAAAAATCCAGTTTGCGCTGAGCCGATGCCGTTAGAAAAACTCCTGGTATTGCGTAAGACCCTACGGAGCATAATCGATGATTTTGATTGCTCTCATGGGAGGCAGGATGAAAGATTTCTGAGGTGATATAACAAGTGCTACTCACTTTTTGTAAGGCACACATCGTCAAGGCAACACCAAAGATTATGTTTAAGCAATAATACAATTTGTCCACACATAGGCAGCCAGACGCGAAATATACAGTACGTTACTTCAGTTTTTTTACCCATAGGGGCATGATTATCATTATTAAATAGAAGTAGAATAATTTAAGACTAATAGTTTAAGAAAGTTCAATGGTAACATTGAAAGAAAAATAATGGTTATAGGTATCTCTTGAAGATATAGTCTCTTGGTCGTTGTCTAACGCTCTGTTAAGAAAACAGTCACGTTTTTGGAGCGACTCACGGAATAATGGGTTATTCTTTGTGCTAGTTGATGGTATGTACTGAATGAATGGAATTGTTCTAATTCTGCGTAGCTGACATCCATTTGGCACCCAAGAACCGGGAGTCTCCACAAAACCGTTGTCCACAAACCAAGCAGTATCAATTATCGTTGCTACGTGACATACTTTTTGAAACCAGGAGAGGATTTAATTATTAAAAATACCGAAACGCTACATGAAATAAAATCGCAAGATTATTTATTAGAGATCGGTCTTTGCACTCGTGGCAATGTGTATTGCCACTGCAGGAAGCACACGGGTGCACAGGTCCGATCCCAGCCGTTGCACATTTACAGTTATTGGGTACGTCTTACGAAGTAATGCCAAAAGCCGTATCATGGACGTTAAATGTTAACTGACGGTCAGTCCTAAATTATTCTGGCGACATTGTGTCTCACATAAAACAGTCACAATGTTGCTTCGCGGGTGTTCCCCAAACAAAAATTTATTTCTAAGCATTCCAGAAACTGAAACTAGGAACAAATTCCAAGGATAATTGTGTTACTCTTTTCATACTCGCCTGCAGTTTACGAAACTGAAACCGCGACTGGAAATTATTGCGCAGCATGCTCAGCATCCTTGCCGCGTTTTCGGCTAGTGTCGACCTGGCCTTTTTCAAAAATAGTCGGGTGACATCTTAGCTTTGCTGACACGCCTAAAGCAAATTGTCTTTGAACACATAACCGTTTTTCGCTACTTTTTATTAGTATAGGACAATATTCTAGCCCTTGAGTTAGCACTGTTCGCTAGTATAGCATCCACACCTTGATCAATCTTTTCGTTTAGTTTACTAATAATCTAATTATTTCCGTTCGTAAGGTATGATCGTGCCTATCGATGTCAACACAGATGGTGAAAGTTTTTCGTGCGATGGAAACGTGTGAACAATGTCGAGGTGCCTAACGGTGCTATGTACGCACATGCGATTCTGCTGACCCGTGTACGGTAGCTCTCTTGACTAGATATGTCAAGCACACAATGGCTAGAGGCGCCTTTGTAGCTGAATAAGTAGCTTTAAGGCTTCAGAAGATATATTAGGTCAAAAGATGCTAATTAAGGTTCGAGGCAGGTACGAAGATTAGGATAATAGCAAAGGGGAATTTATTTGCGCTCATAGATCTTTCGGAAAATACTGTCTGCGACCGCTATCGGATGTTAGTTTACGACTGCTGACGAGGCCAACTTGCAAATGTTGGCTACAGTGTAACTCATCTGGGCCGACAAAAACAAACATATATTTGTCTGGTTCAATAGTAGAAAACTCGTTCATACGTGCGGCTTACTGCAAAGTAGCCAATGCCATCATTCATTGCAGTTTATGATACTACTGCCAAGTTAATCTACTATCAATACTCAAGATACAAAGATTAATAAAGAAAAACTGCTATCAACATAAATCACCGCATATTCTCGGATCGGCGTATTGAGCGACAAACTTCTGAATGGATAGTTAATTAATGCAAATTAGCTTGAATCAATATATAAAATCGTCGTAATATAGCAGCAAAAAGTATACGGCTAATGTAGCAATGATTTGCCTTGATAGCAGGAGAAAAACAAGTACACACATAGCCTAAGCGGTTATATACAAGTCCCTTGGTGTGCCTAAGTGGTTTCGTAATGCCCATATCTATGTTATTAAACTATCGCTCTTGTTCTGTTTATATCGCTTGTTAGTCTCTTTAGGTAATGATACCTTGCTATAGTTGATACATCGATAGACGCCATACAAAAGACTTCTTGCAAATATTTATGCGGAATATATATCAAGAATATCAATAGCCGTTGTCATGCATATAAACTGCAGTTATTATGAGCAGACATCGGCCATCCGCTTAGAATACTGTCCTTGATGATTAGTGAACTAAGAACTAAGCCGACGAACTTAGGCCATCAAGCGTTGCGGGGCATTTAAATCATCTGAGCGAGACACAAACGTCGAGGAAAATATATCCGAAAATTGAAATGCTTGTAGCACGGCTGTATCAACCGAGTATGAATGTGTTAGTATTGTTGATGATGTCATTGTTGTTCATGTTTGTGCTCTTCTTATCACTGTTGTTGTTTACACCGCCAATGAGGCGGATGCGTAACACAGCATCATCCACTCTACAAACCGTCAAGTCATCCGGCTTTGTCATTGCATCGTTCACGGGCATTCCTCTGTGTATCCCAGATGGCCCGAGCCTTTCTTTTCGATCTAGTCATTTTATTAAACTTTCCGACGCAACGAGTTACAGAGAGAGTATGCGTCAGGACGAACGAGACATAGATGCATCGAATCGCCTATCAGGATGAGGATATAGGGATGTTATGGACATGGGGAAATCATGCAAGTCCATCCATTGGCGAACGATGGAACGAAGCGGCCACGCCTGCTTCAATCGGCTCCGTTTCGGCTGGATTCCATCCCTACTCGAGCCGCAACTCATCCACGGAGCCCAGAAAGATTACTTCAGTCAAGAGATGGTAATGTCGCAAGAGAAAGGCTCTGTTCACGTCAGTCTGTAGCGCCACTTAAGGCCAGGCGGAGCTCTACCAACAAGTGCCTCCAATGTGAGCTGCATCTACGTCCAGATGTATAAGTATGCTATCGACATCGATTGCGATCTTATGAATCTCCAAAGTGCGTGAAGTGCACCTTTGCGTTTGCCTGCTACCATATTTGCTGCTTGCTCATATTTCGTACGTTAGACAACTGAAGCTTTACCGCCCTCTCACCTAATCACGTGTAGGGTAATGTCGTTCCGCATTAGAGCGAATAATACTCACATTTTTGTCATAAACCCAAGAGTGGTTGGATTGCATTCAAGCAACAAACTGATATCGATCATTTTATCAAACCTTATCGAGTCTAAGGCTTATTTGATTCTGTAATGATTAGTGTGGTAAAAAATACATATGTTTGAAAAATATATATGTGTATATATTTTATTCATAAGATATAGTTCTACTGAATACAACTAACTTGACACAATTAAATTTTTACTATTTCTCGTCTTTCACATGAAGCCCTGGTATAATATTTGCCTTAAGGTTGTACTGTACAAATAATTATCATTTGCTCGATATCGTCGTGTGATTTAGGTAAACCCGCTGGGCACCATAAGGCAAGCCACATTGCTTAATTACGATTGCTACTGCTCCATCAATCATCCATAGTAGATGGCTCAAAGCAGTGAAAACGCTGGTTTTATGATCGGCGGTTTCGGAGAGAGACGGTCTGCTTAAGGCGAAAACGAAGTATTAATACCTTCACCACTTTCGGTTGGAATGAATGCTTCGTATGGAGCCGGCAGAAATAGATGTGGGAAATAAGCAAGACCACCTCCTCCGAAGAAAGCCGGAGGTAATTTGACAAAGGGAAAAGGACGTCTGGCATGAGGCCAAAGCTTGCGAGGCATCGAAATGACGCTATGAACACTCGATTCAATCGGTTGCAGGACTTCCGACCCACAAGACCTTGTCTTGTCTGTAGTAGCCGTCTCTTAGGAGGACAAACTACCGTCCTTTTTTGTTTCACCATACCTTGACACACATAAAAACCCATACACTCACAGGTACAAACATGCCCTACCACAACAACATCGGGGGCACGAATTCCAGCAACACGTGGTTTATATACTGCTTTGCCTACTGGGTATGCAAGTCGAACAATGCTGCTGGTATTTTTAAAGTACTAAAGCAACGAATAATAATTTGGACCGAAAAACGAAGCGTGGATACAAATAATAAGTTCATGGCAACGAGAAAAAATCACAAGTGGCCCAAATAGAGTCGAAACCACCGGAGCTACTGGATTTGTTGTTATAGAAAGACGCGTTAGTTACATTTTGATTTGTACACAGATTAGCCCCGCCTGACGTCTCTTATTTCTGCAAAATTCTCAGATATTCTGTTAAGTGTAATAATACGCAACCTGACTCGCATACTCACTTATGCCGACAACAGCCCTAAGCAGCTGTAGTTGAAATAAGTACATTACTGACGTGTTATTTTCGGTACAATGTCCATCAAGGAATTCTCTTTGTCTTTGGGAATGAGCCCTTAATACAATGAGACAACACAGGTTTTAACGATATAAGTTTTAATGAGTCAACTTACCTGCCGATGGTTGACTAAAGCTTAAACGAATCAACTGCATGAGTGTAGATGACAGCCGCACTGTAGAAAAGCGGCAAAGTGATCCATGGGAAAAAATATATCTACTCTATAGGCGTGCTGCTTAGCCCTGTTTAATACTGGACACTAAACCCAATCGACATATAGCCTTGCCGCTAAAATGAACAAACTGCTGCAAAAACTTTTTTGCATGGGACATACTCAATGTATATTAACCAATACTTGATGCATTGATATTTACTGAATGTGGCTTATAGGCTATTCGCTACACTAAGGAATTGTCTCGTAATTGAGGATATCGATAACAAAAAGTTCATGTATTGGAATTATAGGATGGCTCAAAGAAAAAGTTTGCTCTTAATTGATCAGGTATCAGCGCCTCTTTTTTGTTTTGCTTTGTTCTTACTTCATGTACAGTGAGTACTACCGGCAAGTTCACTTTTTATAGATCCGGAAACAGACACCTGCTGCACCTAACTCGTTTCCTCCATTGACCACTCAAGGCAGTTCAAAAGACGGCTTGTGCTGGTTGTACGATGGACTCGCGAAAATCCGGCTCCCGAAATGCCATCTCACTTTAATCGGCAGATTTTCTTTACTTACTTCTCGGCTCTGTCGGGCGCTAGTAAAGCTTTGGGCATCTAACGGTGTGTGCTGTGTGCGCGCAGCCATAGGGGGATGGTGAGGACCGCAAGCAAACGCTCGAAGCTGCACACGCGACTTCCAAATACCGTTTGCCTATCTTTTCCATTTTACCCTGCTTCTAGCAGCCCAGTTCTCTACCCCTCCGTACTCTTTTTCCAGCTCCCAGCCCTTATCCCTCACCGCTTTCGACATTCTTTAGGCCACTGTCTAGCCTCACTGCCCTTCCCTCTTGGTTCTTTCACCTTCCGGTTACCATACACAGGGCATAGGCGAAGCAGCGTATCCTCTTTTAAAGCGCCTGCGTTTGTGCTCCTCCAAGCTTCACCTCCTTCCACTGTCGCTCTTCTTTTCAGGTTCTTCCGCCGTCCCGTATGGCCTTTCCGTCCTTCATTTTCGAACGCCAACAAACCCGTTCTGTAGAAGCGAGTGCAACATGAGGATCAACAGCAAAGCAGTATCGCAGGCCTTCAAACTCGGTGTGGTACTTCGACTTCGGCTATTCGCTCCTTTGTTGAAATCCTTCTAGGCATCGCGGCTTTTCTATTTTTTGCCATTGCCTTTTCCGCAGCTGCGACATTTCCACAGCCAATGCTGCATCTGTTCTGCCTGTCTTCTCGGTCGCTCCTATCACGTTGTTGTTTCGTCCATCATTGATGTTCTACGGAGACACCGGCAAAAGCAAAGGCGCCGCCACCACCTTCATGCGCGATCATCGTCATCTTGTCAATACCCAGTGAGAAACAGGGCTCCGAAGTTCTCTAAGCGAGCCTAGACTCGAAAAGGCTTCCGGTGCTTTGTTGCCGTGGAAGCCCTCACCGACACCGTTGCTATGAACGAGTTGAAAAATCGAATTGTGGATACCAAGTTTTGTTCAAGGGGTGACGACGTTTAAGTCTGCGAGGATACGCAAGGGCGTCCCTGTTAGGTTGCCGGTTAAAAGAGGTGATGCTGCAGTCCAAGAGATTCTACTGTGTATCCCCATATTATCTCGATTCCAGTGCGTGCCTTTACTCTCCATATGAGTCCTTAGAGACGAAGAATTGTATCCATTTTACCACCCTCTGATACGCATTACCCAGCTCAATTCGTTGTGACGCTGCTTTTTTCTGTCTACGGTTTTTCAACGGCTATCGTGTTGCGTCCCGTGTGACCCGCAGCTATTTACGCTCAAAAAAGTCAGGGCAGAGAGTCTAACTCAGGTTATGACAGACCTCCAAATGTCCTCTCAAAGCTCTTATCAAGTCGGGGAACAATCAGCGAAAACTCATGCCATTGTCTTCCTGTCTTTTGAAGCCCTTCTTCTCCGAGGAGACACGTCGTATGAAAACTTGGATCCTTTGAGAGCTCAGAACGGAAAGAGTGATTCAAGGTCGAGTCGCATATGTCGCTTTTTCGATACGACGTAGAGTACATCCTTATCGGATTCAAATTCAATTAACCCTGATGCTATAACGTAAAGCAATTTCCTCGTGCACGACTAGTCATTTTCATCACCTCGCTACTAGTTCCTGATGCACAACCAAACGCGAGGCAAACACATAATTTTCAGTAGGAGTAAATGGATATAGAAAAATGTTTAGTAATCTTTTAAAAATGTTTTATGATCGAATAGATCGCGCCCACTTAAAGACGTATACAACTACATGCTATTTCGTTATGCGCGTTGTGAAAATCGTATTGCCTTCAAAAAATAAGAGGGCTTGAAGCTTGCCCAGTGCTGCCCCGCGAGTCTCAGGCAATAGCGCTTATATAGAGTATTTTAAATCCCCTTTGTGCCACATATCGGATATCACAAAGCTAACGGGAAGCATACCATACTACCTACTATCGTTAACTTAATTTATACATTCAGAAGCCTGGAGATTTTAGCTATTCTCGGTTGCTGAGGTAGAAAAGAGAAGCTTTTTTGACTGGCGTATGACCCAACCAAAGTTTAACGTTCTTGCTAGCATCAACGTTCCTATCAAATAGTGGTTCCTCAAGTCTTAAGATGTTTACTAAACCGCCAATTCAGACGTACACCAAGTTCTTTTACTGTTCTTCGTACGTGACTACGTTGTTTTTATTGCTAGGCTTGACAACTATAACATATGATAGTGACGGTCTGTGGCATGTAAATATATGCTATGTATAGTATGATAACCTGTGTGAATTCAAACAATTCATTTATAGAGCTACTAGATAATTCACCCTGAAATATTATCCGGTGAGCAATGTGCAGGTGAAGATGAAATAAACCAATAAGGAGCTCCTTAAGGGGTTGGCTTATTGTGCTATGACATGGTTGCAATAAAAGCAAGCAACAGGTAAGTGAAATAGCACTATGGCTTAATTAACTAGTCAGGCTAAATAGGACCAGCTAGACTAGAAACAGTATCAATAAATATCAAAAATATCAACAGTATCAAGAGTATCCGTTTTTTGCCTTATCTGTTTACGTTTCTTAGGGCTGACCATCAGCCAATATTTCGCGTCTACGGTAGCAGTTCTTGCATTACTTCGTACCGTGGACGTTAAATGTTGGCTGATGGTCAGCTTTAGAAAAAATATTATCTGTTTACGTCGTTTTCTAAAATACTTGTTCAGTGAGTGTAAGTAAAATAGCGCCTTAAATAGAAATAACTACTGGTTACTCGTATAACCTGCGCTAGTATGAAACTATCAAGCTGTGAAGCTGAAAGCAACCGTGACGTTTCACTATTAATGGCCAAAATTAATTGAGTTTGCAGTTGCAGCAATAGCGTCAAAATGTACATTTGCTGTTTTAGGTTAGGGACAACACAGTTTCTAAGAGCCTATAAAACGGGAAGGCGGGAAGTGGCGGTTGAATATGAATAGCCATCATCCGTTTGACGCAGTCCACACAAAGGATGCCCGAGACACAGGGTCTTGGAAGTATGAAATATTAACTTAGAAGTCCTTAAACAGGCGTATCTCTGATCACACCCGCTCGCGCCTTTTTTGCGGATATGGAATGATTACGTATTTTAATACGGCTTTTGCTTTCTGGAAAATC
The DNA here is from genome assembly GCA_002081605.1 of Tropilaelaps mercedesae. Taxonomy (NCBI): domain Eukaryota; kingdom Metazoa; phylum Arthropoda; class Arachnida; order Mesostigmata; family Laelapidae; genus Tropilaelaps; species Tropilaelaps mercedesae. Next base: position 12,657 of record MNPL01021759.1, read on the forward strand.
AGGACAGAGAAAGATCGCCTGCATATTCGGCCTCATATGAAATTCAATGAAAAGTGGTGCATTTATATGTTACATGGTGCTTCGAATACATCAAGCAGGATCGCGGTTAGTAATTCAAACAGCCATTTGGTAAAACGAAGTTATAAATAGCGTCATTTGCAACTGAAAATCATCTATTTTCTTCTGTCTGAGTAATATATATGCAGTGAAAAAGGTTTATTGTCATATTTAGGATTACAAAATGCATGCTATGCAATAATGACGTGCTTAGGCTCTGGTCAAGATTTTTCCGCAACACACTTGAGACGCTTACTGTGTTCCTCGTGGAACATATTAAAAATACATGAGAGAGCTTCTCAGACTAGAAAGTATCCGCTAACACGGCAATTCAATTATTTGGCATTTAAATTGCGTCAATAATACGGGTACGTTGGTTTTATCGGCCTCGCTTATGTGTTGTGAGCCTTTGATTTTATCAGGACTGTACGAGTCGCTATGCGCTACTCGCCGAAGGCAGTCGAAAAGCTTTTTCAGAAACTAACTGTACGAAAGGTTCAAGCAGTGAGAGCAAGGTCAGTATGGCCAACCATCTTTCATAAGATGAAACGTGTGGTTGCGGGCTCATTCTGAATCACTTGCCCTTGTGAAACCTCAGATTGTCATATAGAGGCTATCCAGAAACTCTTTGAGAAATGCGGCTAAACACCGAGTTTGTCTGCCAGCGAACTGCTACCCGTATTTACAGATGTTCCACACACGGTAGTGAGTGAAATATAATCATGTGATCGAAGAACAAGCAATAAATTTTGAAATTCGTTGTCCTCTTCTAAACTTTAAGTTATTTTTGAACTTTTTAGCGATATACCTGCGTAAAAATCTTTTGGTACAGCCCTATGAGTCACCTGAGCCTTCAAAAATTAGCACTCAAGGGAAAGAATTGTTTACCTATTATACATCCCTGAGAGCTATGTTACTACTTAGCGCGTAGTAGTGAATACGTTGCTAGCGAACATGTGATTTTCTTTATTATGTACTTGCTCTGAATGGTTGTAAAATTATGATGCAAATAAGCTGGCAAGATTACTTCATGTGCCTTTACCGACCTTCTTTTGTTCCGTTTGTCGATTATATGAGAGGAGCTATTGGTCATTTGGTTCAGTTTTTCTGTTCCTTGCCAATAAATTCGGTGCTGAACGCAGCGGCCGCAAGGGCCACATTGCTGTCTGCTTTAACTATCCCTAGAGGTAGCTGTTCACCACCGTCTTTGCTTAGCCGGCCCGCGTGGCAATTGGTTTTAGATTTCCGTCTATTCGCATTGTGGCCTCCTTTTGTGGGCGTATCGCCACCCAAACGCAGGCATTGTTGGCAAAAAGATAACAAATAGTCAATGCTTTTCAGGCTGTTCATTCCGTTTGGTGAAAAGTGGTCTGAGGACCCCTTCACGACACAACTAAAAAGCTCTGCTTTTCCTAAAATAAGTATCATTGGCTACCATGCAATTAAGCTTAATTAAGTTTACTACAATTCTTTTGTTCAGATGGATCGCTAATGCAGATGTACTTGAAATTTAAGAATGCAGCTCAAACGCTTCGCAGTTCCTGTTGCAATATATGTGCTCTTAAGAACCTCGTTTCTCAAGCTGGAAATTTGTAATTTAAAACTGAAAATTAATAATTTTGAATTTTTATATTTTGGTACTTCTCGAATGTTGATACTCAATATTGCTTTGCATTTCCCGCCAACAGTGTGCGACACACTACCTAAGGATGTTTTTGTATCCACTATTTTAGGCCGCTGCTAAAGAAAAGCCGACTCCGTATAACCCCGGCAATTTGAATAAATCCATAGCTAAAAATAGAGCAGAGAATTTTTATCTATTATTATTAATGTTTATTTTTCGTATCCTACAAAGAGCTTTTTAATATTGTTCGTGCATCCCTTGAGGTCATCTCGATTTGAATTCCGGCGAATGTCAAAACTAAAATATATAAACGTTGTTATACCCTTGTTGTTGTCCTTCTACAATGTTTATTTGACCAAGGTGCCAATAACATCGTTATTTTTATAACATCATCACCAACATCAAAAAATCAATAATGTCACCGTGGCAACAAATAACGAAGTAGAGCTGGGGGCTCCACGGAAAAACACAAAAGCCAAAAAACAGATGATAGAAGGAAAATTGAGTGTGAGTGAACGGGGCAATGGCGTTCGACTGAGAGGTTACATTACGGCTGCAGGGCGCCACAATATAGCCACTTCCGTTTGTCTCGTCACAGAACCAACCAACGACCCAACTTCGTTTCAGTCCTAGTATGTGCCCATAACCGACTACCTTATCAACATTAGCAGCACCAGGACATGGATCGGGATTGCTCATATACGATCTCCCAGTTCGACCCATTTTGTCCTCTTCACCTGAGTCTGAATGAGGGGACTGGCACAGGCACCGGGTATCAGTGTCCGGACAAACAACAACGTCGTGGCGCTGACTTTAATATAGTCCCCCAATCCGTGGAGTGCGACGACGCAACTCCCAAATTTTCGTAACCAAATCAGCCGGATGTATGACCTCGGTGCTTGCACCAGTGTTACAATTGCAGATGTACCCAGCCTCACATATGTTGTTATGCTAGACTAAAATATATGGAATGTATAGAGCACTTTGTATTCTTCTCGGTAGGTAGAAAAGAATGACGCTCCTCGCACACTTATCCACAACGTTCCCCCATTCGACATTTCGAAACTATTGAGAGGTCCTTACTGAATAAATAGCTTTTTGCCTATCGTGAAAGCGAATCTTGGTCAATTTGTAAACATTGTGGCAAAACGGACACTGCTTTGGTTCAGTGGAATATCAGTGAGTTACGCCGTACTAACGATATTGGCTAATTCAATATTGACAAGGATGAATCTCCTTAATTGCCTATTAAAGACCGCTCAAAAAGTTAACATTCGGCTGGACCCTATGGATTTTTAATTCTATTTCAAAGTTGGTCAGAGGAGCATAGGAGTCACATTTTTTCGTTGTGACTTCAAGCTCAAAACACCCGCCCAGATGTGTATTTTCACATCATTCTACGTCGGATCAAAGACGCCACTTTGCTTTTTTACCTTTCTATCAATACCGGTGGAATTTGACGAATCACCATTGCACAGCACTCACCGTTATAATACACTCACTGTGAACTGTAAATTTTGGTGTGAATTTCTTTGTAGTTTTGCTGTTCAATTACTATGCGATTCACTATGGGCGATATTTTAAAGATGAGACATCAAAATTACTCTAAGAACACGTGTATCACTTTTACGCTTTTGTTAAAGACGTAAAAACTCAATTCTTCAGCACGGTTTTGCGTTAAATCGAATACGTAGGTATTGCTAACGACTTAACAGCTCCTCCACACTATACAATGTTAGCCACCATCTGCCAACATCTGCTAACAACCATCTGCGTACTCATCGGGTTCTGTAGGGACATCGGATCTCCAGCCGCAGCAGTGAAATGCATAATAGAGTTGTGAAAGTAATACTTTGCAAAAACCTGCCTCCTAACACGCTAAGTATATCGCGCAGTTATAATTCACTAACACGCTTGGAACTCACAACAACATTATGCCTCTTCGCAACGAATTCACCATATCGGAACTTCAAAACAAAGTCTATTATAGTCCAGATCCTAAGCACGGCTTTATAATTTAAACTAGGGTATTCATGCATCGTGTAGGCATTATGAGTGAATCTCTTAGGGTCTACCGCCCAATAATTACAAAAGTTATTATGCGTTTTCTGCGACCACTCGTTGAAGTTTTCCCCGCCAGAGGAGTGCCATAAGAACTCGTAACTGATGTGTGGTACGCAGATCTGTCTCTGTTAGTAAACGTACAAACTTATTTGAAACCAAGGCGGGCCGTACGCAAAAGAAGTGGCCAATGTGACTCTGCAGCAACTGTTAGTGAATATCTTGATGAAGGCAACGTGCTTGGAATCGTCAGTTACAGATAACCAGTTGTAGCTCAAACGACTCTGGGCAATCCTGGAAAAGTCGTCTGTCTGGGACACAGGCGTACAAATACACTCACTTGCTGAATGCAGATTTGAATAACTCACATTATCGCCGGTTGCTGGCCATGTCAGGGAAGCAGCCTTCAGCGGATTGTGTCTGGCACTTCGCCAAGTATAGAGACTGAGGAGGCCCAGAAGACTTTGTCGATGACCACATTCAACGAACCACATAGCAGTCGATTTTTCTGCTGCTAAGGCCACCTTCTTTCATACTTTAAGGCTAAGACACCAAGTAAAAGTGTAGGTGAATGTTGAACCAGAAAAATCAGAAGGCATTACCAACGAAAAGCTGAAATCCTAGCCACGCATCTGTTAAAAACTAGACCTATCTTACAATCGTATCAAAATACTAGCGTATTTTCTCTGAACGATACTCTTGAATACTGACACTAAACAAGGCATTAACAGCTGCATTTTGTCTCGCAGTGATGAGGTTGGTTTAGGCCATCGCGTCCAGTACAACTTGGACTTTTTGATGTAAAGGAACTATGGCTGTCTGCATATCATATATTGTTACCCTTCTTCATTTCCATGTGATTTATGTTCCTATTTTTTTGCCTATCAGAACTACTAGGCAGTTGGCTGGCCCTTAACCGCTCTTATTAACCCTTACTGGCTTATTTTTTCCATCAAGTCAGTTTCGCATGATTACCGTTTTTAGAGTCGATTATTTTCCTCGGGTTTTCCGGTTTTTTGTCGTCGACTGCAACAGCTAGTTTCTTGCCTGCTTGTTGTTCGGCTTCTACTTTGCCAACATACGTGCTGGATACTACGCAAGTTTTAGTCTGACGGTGGCTATGTTAGACCAATGCTTGGGTGGACGACCACGTCTTAGAGAGTAATCAATTCCCGGAAGTGGCATGCGTCTTCGTATATGCGAAAAGGTATGGAGAAAACTGTGTTCCCGCTTACAAGAGAATATAATTTCGGAACAAACTTGACCTGAGCTATAATTAGATTTGATGGCAAAAAAAATCAAATAAGGTTAACGCTTATCGTTTATTGCATGAAATAGACAAAAGTTTTTTTTCTTGATATAGTTAATCTCTGCACCCTAAGTGTCCATAGGGATGTGATACAAAAACTCGTTGATTGACAATGAGCTCAGTGGCATTATTTTTGATAAGTTCATGCTTATAACGATGTTTAGTGCCAGCTAGACAATGTCACCGGACAGCGAAGCATTTGGAATGAAGAATCTAGAGCTCCTCATTACTTGCGCTATCCCATTGCGACTTTCCCTGATGCAGGTCCATGTGCTCGTTGTATTCGTATTGCCATGCTGTGGACGCGATAACCAAGTGCATAGAAAGGGTACCTCCTCTTTGTGCCCGGGACCATTGTAACCAGCCTGATCGCCAACAACTACTTCCCCCGGATCAACCAATTCTATGGCAAAATAACCACCACTGAGCTGGTATAGTTCTTTGCCACTCTAGCCAAACTAAAGCGGGTCGAGGCTGGCACTGTTTTTCTGGGTGTGACCACACGTCGAGGCTGCCTTTCGGCCACTCGTTCCAATTGCCAACGATTCCCACGAATCGTGTGCTTTTCGCATATTTCACCGCTTGGCAGCGGCAATGATGGTGACTCTGTCGACATTTTACATAGTTTACACAGTGCTGTTCTGGTAGATGGATACGTGGGTAAGGTTCGGAAGTGAAGCGAAAATAGCTCTTCTCTACTCACGCTCCTGAAGTTTTAGGTTTGCGAAGAAAGTGCCTGAAACAACCCTTATGACGGGGCTCTCATGAATCGTTTGCCCTATGGGCACCTTCAGCCCGTCTGTCATCCCTATTGTAAAGTTCGAGAATGAATGAAGGGGATCGCTTCTCTGCGTGTTCAAGTAGCTAAATCCTGCTCAGTTACCGCCACTCAGCCGAAGCGTGCCTTGCATTAAAGCGTTATCGGCTCACAAAGGTGTAATGATTCGATTCCGGTTAGACAGCTTTCGTAAAGGTAATGATGAAACTTTTTCGGATTCTCCATTTCAATTTTTGCAAGCCCCACCCTGCTATTCACTATGCGTTCATCATGCTCGCATGCTGAATCAATTTTATTACCTTACCGATTTTATTATAAGTTGCCTGTATTCATAATATTATAGCCTTAAACTTTAGCAAATTCACGCACAGGTTTATAGGTAAATCTACCAAGACGTCCTAATTGGTCTTCGACTCAACCTAGAACAAGCTTTTTTAGTGTGAAGAGCATAGTTCGCTGATTTTGACCATCACTTCTTTATCCAATACGTTCTTGCTATGTCTATACTTGATAGCGATTGAACTAAATTATTGAAATTTGCTAGCAAATCACGTTGGTCGTGAATCAGGCTCACTTTTATATGCGTACATGTCAATACAAAGATGGTTTTGGCCGTTTCAGAGCAACGAAATTTTATGCCGACGTCATCTAAAGATTTAGCCAGATACAAGCCACCAGCCTCGCAATACGTGATCTTCTTCTGTTACTTTCATTCCTTAAGATACGAACCGTTACGTAAACTATGGCTGAGATTATGCGAACGCATAGGGTCCTCCAACTACGCTGCCACTACCTTTCTCTCATTTTTTCCTAGTATTCACAATTTCGCTACTATTTCCTCACTACTCCCACAGAAATAGACCCCAGAAGTTTTCGTCCAGCTTTCTCCCGCTAAATAAGTCGAGGCCGGCGTACGAAAAACTCCCAGACACATTTTTGAGCGACGACTGCTCTGACGTCGTAGGGGTCCAGTAGAAATTGGCCTTAAGAGTGAGGGCCACCTCCGTCTCCGCACCGACGGAAGGTAGGGCTCCAGGAGACCAGAGTCGAAATATGGCCAGACTTTGCGTCTCGTCCACGTTCCGACGATTACTACGGAAAAGTGGATCGCCAATAACATTAACACCACGTCAGGCTCATCCACGCCCTCGACATAGCCTGCACTCATCCTGTAAAGGCCTCGCTTGTTCTTTTGATATAGCTGAAGGATGTGTTTGTTAGGTTGGATAGATTCAGAGGTGAAAGATAGATCCCCACAGTCAATACCTCAGCATGTACTAAATAAATGATGGTCAAAAGGTACATTAATAAAAATTGATTTACTCTTACTTCAATGCAACTTAATTTTACAATAACGTATCCGTTAGCATTAATCTTCTCTGCGCGATTTTGGAATTCTCATACTAATCAATCAACAATGTAGACGACGCTTCCACGAACACTTTTGGATTGAAAAAATCAACAGGTGTCACCAAGTTAAAGGTGAACCTCAAGCTTCATTGTGTGTGACTCGTAACACGCTTCCGACAATCAGACCGATCACTGACAGCAGCTTTCCCGATAATATAATGGAGACGAAGCTAGGCATGCAGGAAAGTGTCCTGATAAAAGATGCTGAGGCAAGCCAAAAGGAGCTAATGGGACGTTAGAGCCGTAGCTTTATACTCACTCCATGGAGGAGACTGTGCAGTCACTCGACAGCATCTGGGCGCCTTTATGATTTGAAAATATCTGCGTGGACCTACTCTCTCATATTAGAGTTAATTTTAGTTAACGCCTCAGAAAACTTAGATTGAAAGATGCTATCAGGGTTTTAAGACTGCAGCCCACAAAATGACGAGGTTACTTTCTCAGAAGATGACTGTCCTCCGTTACGTGTATCTCCATTTGATAAACTATCCAGTAAACAATGGGACCCTGCGTTAGATTCTTGGGCGTGCTTAACCGACTCCTCCACGCTTAACCGAGTATTTTAGGCGGACGCAAAACGTAATAGATTCGATATTTGTGTTTCTCAACAAAGCTCGTTGAGTTCTGAAGAGAGAGTAAGTCCACCTTGAAGTAAAGTAAGTCCCCATATCTATGCTCAGGAAAGAAAGTTCCAAAAAACCTTCCCGCATATAACTTGTAGGCATTTAAGGCATTAAATCGGTACGACACCAAAGTCTTTCGGTAGCATGCATACCCTATTCCCTAAAGAAGACTACACCTTCCCTCTTTTAAAGCAAAAATCTAGTTTGTACCCATAAAGAGTTGTGTAACCTTTGTACGTTCTCAAAATTTTCCGTCTGTCTTTCTTCAAACATACGCAAATGACCCCACGGAAACATTCGTATATGGGGATGACACAATTATGTTATAAGCGCAGGAACGTTAACTCAAAACAAGTTTATCCTATCTCTAAACAAAGAGGCAAAGATGTACCTTGAGGGTTGTCTAAAGCTCGAAAGGCAAATGAATTTGAAGAAGAACGTTCCTTTTGAGCAAGGCGTTTTACCTTCTCAAAGGGACACAAAAACGGGCCCGGTGTTCTGACTTAACTTCTTAAGTACTCGCAGGGCGGTCGCCTCTTTATTTCAAAGTGACCTGAAGGGTCTGGGTGTGTTCACACAAAGAAACAGATTTACACGAGCTATACAGGACAGCAGCCACTTTGGGATGTCTTCCTATGAAAGCTTTACTATTTACACAGTTACTAATGCGGGATTAAATGATGCTACTACATATGTCACTTGTTTATCAATAATGGCTCTCCGGGAAGCGCGCCATGTGGTTACAGCTAAAAAATTTATTATTCTAAGTCCGTGTTATGAATTTTTAGTTAACAAAATGCCCTGCGCAATTTAAAATCGCGTTTATTATTGTATATAATCTGGAGAAAAACACGATAATCCATAGATTATAATCAATTCCAAAAACATTATTGGTATCAAAACTCTTTACATTTTCCAGAAATCGCAACTTCAAATTTGAGATGTATGACTCCGTCTAAACTATAATGTAACTCCAATAAACAAAACTCTAATAAACTATAAATTAACTCTAATAAACAATCACGCCTATTTATTAGTTTTTGCATAACTGACTATTCTACATCTTGAGTTGACATGCTCCCATAATTAAATTAGCGTTAAAGTATGAAGATAATCAAGGGCGTGAAGATATCGAGTAAGCTGCCTTAAAATCTTTGGTATGCGACTTGCTTGGTTCGTCAAACGAGTAAGGCGGAATTTCCAAATCCCGAATTGTTCTACATGTTTTTCCTTTGTAGTAAAATCTTAGATTTTCGCATCTGACTAAGGCAGACAGATTTTAAAACATCGATAACGTTGATACAAACAAGACATTAAGTTTTTATATTAGGACCGCCGCTGGCAAAGTCCCTGTTCTGACATTGTTTGTGGATGCTATTTTCCATCGATCACAGACATGAAAACTAAAGGAGGAGCAGTACATATTTACTTGAAGTTGGTAATGAATATTTTTGTTTAACAGGTTCTCGCTTGTGAAGATCTTGCAGCGCATGACCGTATCCCCGCAAACGGTAGGGAACGTTAATTAAAAAAATAGGACGCATTGCGAATTAGATATATGATTTTAAAAGATTACTGTACACGTTACTTTATAATTACACGGTGTTTTTTCGAAAATAAACAGCTTAAAAAATAAATTAGCAAACAGAGTTTCAACTAAATGAATTTTTTTCATTTGGGCTGTTTAAGAATATGTTGAATTTATAACCTTGAATTGTAGTAGTAAAGTACGATATGTCCATTTTAACTTCACTTAGAATTGGCAGAAACAGTGTAGTAACGGATTATAAGCTTTGTTTTTTCGATATGACGTTAGTAACTATATTGTTATGGGGTTGTACCATACTCCAATAGTTTTAGTTTTAGAACTAAGAATTAATTTTCTCTGGTTTTCACTATAACCCCACCTAAAACATGTCTCTATTCATCAATGGTGTCACGTCCATTCTTCGTCGGAGTCGATTCTTGGAGGAAGAAGTCAGATTCCTGTGAACTACGATTACTGGCGCCAACTGTGAAGAGCGAATCACATGTCTTTCTATTGAAATTAAAGTTTCGTTCAGGTGATGAAACTTTCAACTCCTCTAAACTTCTTTTTTTTTTCAGTGAAAAAGCAGTGACGTGAGAAAAACCGTTAATTAAACATGGAAGATCTGAACATATGCACACACGTACACATATAGAGAAAGAGAGAGAAATCCATGCCTTTGTCGTAGCAGAGAATAGCAATGATACGGAAACCCATGAATATTCACGGAAAGCTGCGTGGATGGTATGGCTTCCTCGCGCTTTGAACTGACAACGACGCAGACGCTCTGGCAGGTCAGCAGCGTATGGGCGACATGGCATGGCGCGTTGAACCATTGTTGACGGAGTCGACACGTCACTGATACCGACGATTGAGATTTTGCACTCACTGGTACGATTGATTTAGATAGGAAATGCTCCACCTGCTAGATCAGAAGCTCGCGCGTTCTAGACTAACGCCATCAAGGTGCGTACACACGTTAGACCACTGCCATATACTAAGGCGTCAATGAAAGGATGCGACGTGCTGCCGAATTTGACAAATTCTGAACTGAACTAATCTGAGTCGAGCTAGCATCAAAAGAGAAAACAATGCTAACAGATTGCTGATCCAGTAAAAATCAAGCAATTACCATTTAAATTCCATCAGATAGTCAGGCAGTTGCAACGCATAAGGAACGATTCTCCTGCGAATTAAGACTTAGGAATTGTGCAACTTACAATGCAAACAATCGCAAGTGAAACTGGCGTACATAGATACTAGACAACGTTATTAATAATAGACGGTTCCTTTGATAAATGAAAGTAGTGACTCAGAAAAAAAGGATAACTCCTGCAACAAAGAATCTTATGTCCTTATCTCGACCGTTGAAACGGTAGCCTTGTATGGCCCGTAATAGTGTTAATCAATCGCTCACCGTATCGAATCCGTACTGTTATTACATTTCGACGTATATACATTTAATCAACTACCAGTATACTATTGTTATTGGATATTTTTATGGCTCTCCTGCCAATTCATGTTCTGTCAATCCTTGTTATTCACCTGATCTTAACGGTACGGCAGTGTATCAGGCTTCCGACAGAGGCTGCAATGCCATTGATTCATTTGATGGCGGCACTCGAAAGTTAAAAAAATAATACACATAAAAAAGCAGTAAAAAATCATAACGAACGGTGAATACATGTACAGGAGCACGCATTTCCTTTTTTTGTTTATGCGACGTAATAACTAGATACCGATCCTTAGGGTCGATATAATCCCCTAGGTAGGCCTCAGGCCAGGATCAAGAGTATAGACAACGACGAGCTGACTGGGAGCAACTTTTAAGATCAAGTCGGGGCTTGGACTAAGCCGGTACAAGCTTGGGGGCGAGTCGACGATGCCTTGAAACGAACGGACACGCTAAGGCGACTTTAGATTGACGACACTGTAACTGTAGCGGCATTTGAAACTCTGGGACATGAGGTACGAGCTGCATGCCGCCACAAAGATTGCACGTATGTGGGCCCTTTCGAATAATTTCGCAACGTTTCTGGAATAGATATAGCAACTGGGCACGTTTGACACCAACGGCCAATGTCGCCAGGGCCCTATTTGCCCCACTCCTTCGATCAGCACACCATCCTTTTGTGAAGAAAGCAGCAGGCAGAAAGTTATGCTGTTATTAGGGAGCACAACACACGCTCACCGAGTGAAATTCTAACCTGTACGTGTAGCGAAATACAACTTAGAACGTCTCTGATATTGTATTTCACTTGTATGGCGTGAGAACGACCGTGATTACTAAATCGGCTTGAAATTTAATGCTGAGCTGTTAATGTTACGGTAGATAGGGTTACGAGTGTGGACAAGATCGCATTGACGTTCCATCACTGCTACCGAAGTTCAACTTGTATGGCTCTCGACAACTAAAATAATATTTGAGATCATTGAAACGTTGCTGGTTCATCAGCCAGTAGGAACTGCATACAAATAACGCTGGGGTGCCATTAGTGCACTGGAGCGACTCGACTTTCGGCAGGAATTGAATCATGGGTCGTCCGTATTTTCACGAGATGATTAAAATACGCTTCCACTGAAAAACATTCTTAAAAATGGTCAGCCCTAAACCATACACCTTCAATATGTGTTTCGTTAAAACCTGGAAATAATTATCTTTAATAGATTTTATGAGACTAATAGAACGCAGCTTGAGTTATGCATTGCCACATAAAAATTTAAGATAGACGTTTATGATAAGCAGTGCACTAACTAGACTGCCATCGACCTACACAGAGTAAAACAAGCATCTAGAAATACACGCAGCGATGTTATTAATGTTTGTATATATATTGTTCAAGGCGTAGCCATTCTAATAGCGTAACTGTTATAGGCATTCGAATTTTGCGTTCATAGTTTATTTACTGCTATTCTACTGTTTCACCTTACGCGGTACAGCTGCGTTACGGACTTCAAAACAGAATAACGATTTCTGCTACTATTGCGGCTATTTTTGCGTACGGTTCATACTTCCAAATCGTTCTAACAGAAGACCGGACCAGAGGGCCATGATTACCCGGCTTGAAGTATAGAAGACAGGAAAATAGGGAGAGAAGTATGGAGAACAACGCCTTTATGCTTACATGTACACTTAAGTTGGAGCTGCGAAGCATGGCGTCAACAGTGGATGAGCCACCGTGACTGGTTCGCTACGGTTTCTCAACCAACGATTTTCTGTGCATGTAGACGGACAAACAAGCGTACATGCCATAAACATTGTGAGTGGCCAAGAGATATCGAGACCCGTGAGCTGCAGCAAAACCTGGAATTTGTGCCCCAGTATCCGCAGCTAGAGAAGCTTCTGCACGTTTCCGTTTCTCATAATATAAGCCGTAGCAGTATGTAAATATCACCTGCTCAATAGATAAGCGCAGACTTATCTATGCGCACCCCCGCATGTCAGGCCACATTATTGCTGCCCGTTTTGTATTCTCCAAATACCCAGTAGAAAAAAATCAGAGTGGCTGTGTCTGTGTAGCCTTAGCAAATAAATTACTCGTTTGTTAATGTGGCTCACTCATTGTCTTAAACCAACTGTGTTTGATATAATAGCACACGCAGACACACTTATTTACCATGTAGTTGAACCTCAGCCCTTATAACTGTTCATTCCCAGACACTCATAGGATGTTCGCTTGTCACAACTTCATGATAAACGGGTATTTCCATTTACTTCTCTGATGTTGAGTCGGTAGATATTTACCACGAACATTCGAGGAGCAGTCGTCTATTGTAACTAAAACAACGGTTAACAGCTGCGCTTGAGGACCAAGATCCTAAACTCAAGTCATACAGAAAGTAGCCTAACTACTGTAAAAATTATTACAATAGATTTGAAAGTGCGCTCCGGCTACCTCTGGTCTAATACTTCCACTCCGACAAATTCTGCCAAGCCTCCTAACTAGAGGGGCAAGGGCTTCGGTTCTAGTTTATTCACTTTCTTTACACGTGATTCTAATTATTCGTTACACAAATAAATTTCACTATTTCCTGTTCTCCGCAATATATCTGTTTTATTTATTGTTCAGTATTCAGTTACATGGGTCAATGATATTGATAAATGGACCGATGCAGTAGCTTGTGCTCTTCTGTAAGGTGAAACAGAGTCCGAATTAGTAAGGTCATATAAAGGCTATAACTTGTATGATTGCCGCCCTCTATTCTCTAAATGTTTAGCACGGCATTTCATTGCGGTCTTGGCCTGTCCTGGCATCATTGTACATATTTGCAACATATCACAGCGATTCTGTTCCACTGGAGTTTTATTCTTTGGCAAAGTTCTCTACAAACTTTCACAAGCCTATAGAAGCTTATCCACAACGATGAAAAATAGTGCCCTATGACAATTAGGGGTTCAAAATTAATCCGTAAAGAGCAGGCTTTACAAATGCACATTTTTTTTATGATGGCCCACGCCGTTTGGCTGTAGCAGGTATTGTAAAACGGTGTATTCAAACATTCAACAGAAATACTTTCTACCGTGTAGACAAAGTTGTTATTTGCGTGTGCACAGAAATAATTCTGTTAGTGTTTGCAGAGTGAAACACTCGCAGGGAAGTAATTCCGCGGGTAAGAGATGACCAACATTGAGGGCGCGCGTTTTGTATGAGCGCGTGGATATCCCAAACATTTTTATGCAACTAGTCCATTGAGGGGTAATAGCATTCGATGATGTAGGGTAAAAAATATCACCTAGATGGCTCGGTGGTTTTCTTAGACGTTGTAATTAAGGCATTAAGGGAAATTAATTAGTAGTTAAATCGCCGCGTAAAGTGATATCGAATCACCCCGGAACGTTTCGCTTCTTTTTTGAAGTGTAGCGACGCCAGGAACATTAAAACTTTGCTACTCGTCGGAAGAGTGCTAGCGTACGGTAACGTGAAAGGAACTTCATGATTCCGCTCTTCAGACCCGGAAAGGCCTTGGACTAACGAAGATAGTAGTCTATCTTCGTTGGTAACTTCGTTAATTGGTAAACATCGATCCACTCCCTTTAGCATGTCTCTCGCTTTCGCCTACTATAATTCACTTTCACTGCCCGCCAAAAAAACAATCACAAGCAAAAGGGAACGTTGAAATATTGCCACGAGATGCCATCCTCCACCTTTACTCTGAACACGAGTTATCTTGCCGACAAATAATGGTTTTCCAAGCCGGGTATCGATTCAGAACTCGGCTAAAAGCTAGGTGAGAAACCTAGTCGTTTGCTTTCAACTGGCAGAAAAATCTATTCGCTGATGCGGCTCCCTCTAGTCCCCCTGCAAAACCCTGATCACGATAGTCGACCGGGTAGAAACGGAGCATATGGCATGCCACCTACATCTTTTACACGCGCGGGCGGCAGCCCAAGCTTGATCCTCTGATCCAAAGCCTACGAAGCCATCCGAACCGTACGAGAGAAACTAGGTAGCAGAAGGCGACCAAAAGGTGTAAGAAAAACGAAGGGCGGGTGCTGCTGTCTCGGCCTCGTTCTGATGATTAGAGAAAAAGATTACCTGCCGGAGAAAGGCGATCGTTAATGAGTTAAGGCAGAAGCAGGGTGAAAAAGTCAAGCCGCTGCTAGGAAGACGATTTGGCTGATTTGGAAGAAAAAAGTTTAACCCATGCCAGCGAGTTGGTTACGGCGGTCGTCTTGCTCGGTGAAGAGTAAGGAACGTTCCAAAAAGCGAAGTAGCCTCTTGTTTTTCGACGAAGTTTCTTTACAAGTCAACGGCCATTCTGCGGCCCCTCGTGTTTTGTGTAGTCACATCGCTTGCTTTTCTTTCTTAGATCAGGTGTGACATATCTGCGACGCTACAACGTAACAGGGCACCGGACTGGAAAAAGCTTTAATCAACCTTCCCTAAATATTAAACACGTATTTGCCAGAAGTAACAGGAGTGTAAGTTAAATGTAGAGCAGGTAGGTTGTCTCTAATCATAAAGGTAATGATCATCAAGGTATGATTTGGCATGCACACCATATATAGTAAAGTATAACTAAAGAAGCGAATTCCTCTAGACAAAAATATCTCATCGAGCAACCCTAGTGTTTTCGTCTGGAGCACCTATGCTGATTATCTTAAAATATATTTACCGAATCTCGTAGAAGTATCTGGAAATATCATCAAATGCATTCGTTATGCTTGCAGGTGATTCAAGCCAGGGCGAGTTGTTGAAGTAGATGTATTTAATTAAGCCGTTTTTAAGCGTACATAACTGCCGGATAGTGCCGAGTCCTTAACCAAGATGCATATCTTGACTTCGTTCAGGCGATCCGTTGAGTAGGAAGCCTTTTTGGTCGCCAAGCATGACTTCTTTCCTTCAAGTTGCACTCTGCAATACTGCTTTTTCGCCATACTTCGCCATAACTAACCCTGCAGACAGCAGCCTGCGTTGTGCAGTTTTCCCGAAGTACCCATTTGCAACCTAGACTCACCTAAGCCTAGCGTGAACAGCACCGAGTACCGGGCTGGTCTTGCTTGTAATCCGTATTTCTGACGTATCGGCTGATTTGCATGTCAGGATAGTGCCCGAGTTGCTCTCTTACCACACCAAACATCCAAAGCAAGATTGGGACTGCTACTTGTGCGTCATTGGTCCAGCGGCGTTTGGTTATCTTCCACCGAGCTTCCACTGTGTCTATCTATCGGTGGTCCTCCCAGGACTAAACCTCGCAGCGTTTACCCGGTATTACCGCTGGCCTGAATGAGTCGCATCGTCGAAAATGCTCAAGCAATGAATATCTAGCAAGTGCAGCCGTAGGTCTGCGGTGGCTGTCTCCATCCAGAAATGTGCCTTTGCAGGACTACCAGAAAAAAATCCCGATAGTTGAACTGTTCGTATCATTATCAGTCCCTTGGGGTTCCTTTTAAGATTTATTTCATGCACATATTTGAGGGTGCCACTTTGGAAATGAATGGATTTTACTTGATGCCTGCTATTGCTACTTAGGTTCTAATTTAGCCTGAATATAAAAAAGTTACTTTTGGCCATTAATTAGGTAAATGTTTAGTCGACAAGAGGACTATTTGATTAGCATATTTCGATCGAATTTTTTTCATTGTTACAGGGTAGGGACACCCTGTAATATGATATCTATGCGAGTGACGTTGTGAGTGCAACGCTCACTAATGATAGTTATCACTATGATTATAATTTACCGTACGATTATAAAGCTTTTTATCACGTAGTTCATTTTTCGAGACCGCATAGAACACAATAAAAATGCCAACAACCAGCAAGTCTATCCAGGAGCGGTATAGTTGCGGTACTGTTTTTGGACATATCACGGTCTAAAATGCGCAACCCCAACGAACGCCTCGCTCTCTTTCCAATGGAATCAGGACTGCTGTTGGACGACGCTCAATAAAGGTCTGTAGAAACGAGACATTCTACGCCAGTTCAAATAATATGAAAGCACTTGGAATCCCATAACCTTCGGCTGCTTCACAACGTCAAGCAGACATATCAGCAACAACCTCCTGACCTGCCATGGAATTCACGAAACACGTTACATTCATATATGTATACATAACCACACCTATTCGTTTAGTCCTCCAAAGATTGTTCTGGATGCATCTTTCTATTCAAGAAATATTGAGTTGTTTATATTATGTTGTTTACACGGTTATAGTCCGTAGTTGTTTGGAATGCACTGGTATGCAGTCTTTTGTACATGTGTGGGAGTTCTGGCTGTGGGGTTCCCTGTTCTACGGAAAGTTAACTAAGCAGTAAACAAGCAAATAAGTTGAGAAGTTTCAGTTGCTTTCAACCTTGCTAACAATTATATTGGGATACCTCATTATATTCAGTTTGAGAGAGTAAGCGTGAATGGGCAAAACAGAAGTACACTAACAAGCCGCGTCGAAATCTAGCACAAGCGTATTTATGCCATCTCCTTTTGTAACTATTGTCGGCATCTCGTGATTTGAAAGTTCAGAACAACATTTTGAAGTGGGTTTTGTGCCTACGAGAAATAGCTGTAGATAAGAACAAATGTTTGCCATTTATCATTATTTGGCATGTGCCGTAATCATCCGAAAACAAGCCAAAACGCCGTTTGAGTAGACCATCTAAAAAAGCTGAATCATCGCGTACAATTTCAGTACCTGTACAGCGAATTACGAAACATCTTTTCCCTCGATATACCGCATAGTGAAATACCTATCGGCTCATTTTCATCGCTATTGCAGTGTTGGGTACGCTAAAAATGGAATTTCATTCTATGGACTTGAGCACGCACCTGTGATATTAGAATTTTGAACCTGATGTGACAAACTCACTCGTACTGATCTCAATGGTCTTTCGTCATTGATATGATTAGTCGTTTCGTGTGCAAGTAGGTCTGTTAGGAATTTTAGCCCATCTTATTCTGCAGAATGAATTAATGCTGTCAGCGCTGGCCCCAACCCTTCAGATCAATCTCCCATGTGCGTGCCTTAAAACCAAAGCTGAGTATCTTCTCTACCAGAAGATTTCCTCCGACTGTGTGGTGTCGGTTCCGTTAGAAGTAAACCCCTCTCCTTTGATTCCACGTGTAAAAGGCCTTAGTGGGCATTCATCCACTGTAGTAAGAACACTGTAACTCTTCATACAAATTGTACACGCCTCTCTTAAGGTTATGTCGGGTTTGCATTGAATTCTAAAGAAACATGGCGTACATGATTAGGGCTAGGGGTAGCTAAACAAAATCGAGAATATTGGTGTGATAATTTATCTATATATAACGTTATTAATAAGTGGCCGCCGTTGGCTGAAAATAATGAGACATTTTAATTGAATTAAATAGCAAGTCAAAAATAAATTATCTGCAGCGAAGTAAAGCAGATGTGTATATGCAAACGGTGGAATTACAAACTGCCTGCGCTGTGTGGACACTAGCACTCTTTATCCAAATAACATGCCGTTAAGCACTGGCTCAATCAGGTCGGTCGGCACCAATTGTATTCATTGTTGGCGTTAAACGCGCCGTCTTGAGGTCTCATTGATTAACTGTTATTTCTAAACAAATACGTGATGATCTGATAACCCATCTAGTCACAATACTTTAGCGTCAGCGCTTTTAACAGAAACTAGTTCTGCTGGATCTTCAAATAGGAATGGGACTAGAAGGGGTCAAAGCATCAAATAGATCCATTTGTATTTCCATAACCCAAGTTACTTTTGCTGCGTCAGATCATAACGGATTCTCACCGACTGGACAAAAGCCGGATGACATTGTTTGGCGATTGCCAAGTATGTCTAGAACGTATCTGTATCGATAGGGACCACGAGAAAATGTCTGTTTATCTGCCGCAGTACGTCTATCAGAGAGGGTCGCTCACAAATTTTTTTTATCGTCCACGAACTCTCATGTACATAAACATTGCCAACGAAAAGTGTTGCCAACACTCTGCTTTTATCACGCGATATTTGCTGCTAATTTCGTAAGTAATGTAAGACGCTCATCGAATTTTGGTGTGAGCGGGTTCCCGCAATTTAATTAAATTCCGATTTATAGAGTATACTTTGCGACTACGCATTTTTCACTAAATACTACGACAAATGTCACTATTGAATTCCACCAATTTTCTCTTTAGCTTAGGGGACTGGAGTCTGTTGCACTTTTAAGTTCTACAATCAAAAGGTAGTCGAAACGCGTACACATTTGAGCCCGGAAATCCCACAATCTAAGCAAAAACATTGCCTTTCTTGCTTGGATCATGTTCTGCGTTATCCATATTAAAAAGCCCAAGAAGGATTCCCAGGGTCCCTGAGTAACCTACTTCGTAATCTTAAAGAATTCTATGTGCCCTTTATGCTAGATTCATAGCTTGCGCTTGGATATTTCTTGGATACTTCTCCATGGGCAGCAAGAAGCCTCTAGAGTAGCAGGTACATACATTCAGTTACGAAACTGCTTATATGACGTGCAATTGTAAAACACTGTGTAATATTGTAATAACACTGACACTAATCGTCAAATACTATCCTGAATAAAGTAAAATACGGTAAAATACTACCAATTTGTACATATAATATACGCTTTAAAAAGTGTAACAAACAGCGCATGGTTGTCAAAGTTATATGTATAATCGTGATCATAAAAAGTATGCTCTTACTAATAATAACAACTATAATAGTGCCTAGGCATTTATAATAGGCATTTTCTAATTATTCCGTATTGACATCACAAACATTCCTTTAGTCCCTGAAGTGTTATTTATCGAATATCTCTACCGATATGGTGTGCACAAGGCGGTTTTTTCACGCTCGGTCATATCGGGGAAAATACTGATGTTTTTATTATAAACATCGGCGCATTTGGACCCCAGTGACAATTTGGTTTCGCAACTGCAGGCATTAGAAGAAAAGTTCGGTTTTGTGGCACAATACCCGCTTTTTCTTTTTTCGCAAATTTTTGTTCCGTCTTTTGGTGCGTTTATTAGCCGCATTTAATAGTAGCGCCTTCCACGAGACCAGCTCCCGGATGGAACGACGCAAGGCGAGTAAATTGCAAAGAGCAACATACATCCATGTAGGTATCAGACATTACGTTTTGTTTTAAAATGGAATGGCGTGGTCGGTTCTACATGTCGCAAGGCCTGTCTCAACGTGCTGCAGAGTTCACCTACTCATGGCTATTTTAGTCATGATACGTGTATAGCAGCGTTTTACTTAGCAACTAAACAGTCAACCAACAGCGAAAGTGCCAGGAAGAAGACGAAAACACGAGGAGAGCATTTCAGGGAAACAACGCAAGGTGATACTTTCTTTGTAGTTTTTTAAGATGTTCAATTCATAAATAAAATTTGTTATCTTTTGCTGTAAATCTTCTTATCACTTTCGTCACCACAACCGTACTTTATCCGATAACACATCCACTCACAATCACACCGAAGCAATGGAATCGTTTGTCAGCATACATTTCTTTTAGCTATTTAGATGATACTCGACACTGATGATTCGATGATAATTTTGTGCATAAGTATTAATTTGCTAAGTAGCAGCTTGGCAACAGACAATGATTATACACTTTATTCTTGCAAAATTCTTCGTAATGCGTGAAACGAAATATATGTCCATACCTGTAATAAACGTCTAGGAAATGCATCCCAGTGTTTTCTATTGAGAATAACTTCATTTATACATTTCGCCGTAAACAAGGGACAAAAATCGTTGCGTATGCCGATCGCCTTGCAACTCACCGTTTTTTTGTATGTGGAAGTCTTTAATAAAATATGCCTACCATGAGTGGACGGAGAGATCGACATGTTTACTCAGTTTTACTGATCAACCTCGTTTTCGCTACTCAGTAACTGATGTTGAAATACAAATCAATCATCGTCCGGTGAATTCCAACGCTATAAAATCCCATATACTGAAAAGTCTATTTGTACTGATGGGCACTACTTGTTTTTCATGTTGTATTTTGTTGCCTCATAGAATTTTTTATTGTTCCATCATACTATGCAGAGCCAAAAGCACCGAACGTTGAAATGTAACTCTCTAATAATAAATGCATATTCATGATAAAATTGCCTCTCCTCATGCTCAGAGTATGGTTTTGGTTCTTTGTTTACTAAGAGACGTTTGTTCACAGGCGCAGACTATTGTTCCTTGTTGTTGCTCACGATTTTACTCGTTGTGGAGTCGGTGATTCTGGAAAGGTTAATCCAGGTATTCTGGATGCAAACCACATTATTCATGGTATGTCTATTCCGAATAAACTTCTGAAAACTATAAGGCCCCTAAGACCTGCCTTAAGTGAACACCTTTAAGTGAAGTTGAATATGATCAGAATTTCCAATCGCAAAGCAGTCGGCAGTGGTATATGGCAGCCTTGTGTCAGTTATATACCAGTTCGTGGTTATGCGTGACACAAAAAAAACGAGAAAATCTACAAAACAGGCAGCAGGGTTTATAAATTCTACGCTAAATGCTGTAGGTCGCCATTGACACCTCGGAGTCATGCTTTACCCAAACCCCAAAAAAACGACTTCTAGTGTTTACCATATGCAGAAATCCACCGCTTATCGACCTGCAAGTAAAATCATAATATATACCATGTAGTGGTATAATAACAGATAATAACAGAAGTAGGCACGACTACTATGGAATAAATGCTCCAACTTCGGTTTCTATGTTTTGCCCTGTTGTCAATGGCCTCGCCCGTTCAGCCAGGTCGTGCCAAGCGGCGTTCAGAGGACGATACACGCACGTGCGGAAGCATACGATACGATACACGGCGTTTCCCTCTCACGTTCTCACCACGAGGCGACAAATAGCCAGATTTTTAGCACTCTAGGTAGGAACTATCATAGTCGTTGACTGCATAGAGGTGTTAGGGGTTTTTGTGTGTGGATCAATCTTTTTGTGAAGTATTGAGGTTGTTTGGTGTTTACTACCGTCGTGGACGATTTTGTCTTACTTCCAACATTGTCACACACGTTCATCTGGCGATGGCTCTTTTTCTTTGCCACGAAAACCTCCAAAGCAGAGTAAAATGCCTTTCGTCGAATATATGGGCGAACTTAGCCAGAGCTCCTGTTTTGAGCAATATGGGTATGCGTAGATCTTGTTTCAATAAACTCTTCATCATGTTTACCTGCATTTAAATGATCACCTTGTTTCCAAAGGTGCTTTCTTTTAGTTAAAAATATTACCGTCATGCAACCACTTTGTTGCTTTCATGTAAAGTCAGAAGAAAATAAATCTAAATGTTTCAAATTTTTCGTAAGGATGATATGTGTGATTAAAACTGACGTCGAGAAAAAAGTGGTCAAAACTGACAACCGCGGATTCTACACTCATGGAACTGTGAAACCTACAGGGACGTGTCTATACAACTAAAGCTCGCCCGTATATGGTCTATCTGTTTATTTTCGGTAACGCAGTTCGAGGCTCGCGGGTCTGGGGCTGGCACCGAATGCCTGATGAGGTGACATGCCCAAGAATCAACGAGCGGGAGGACGAATTTCGGTTTAAGTCCAAGCGACGTCGTTTGCGTCTGGTCCTTCCGATATCCTTGCTCGTCAAGTAGAATATCATCAGCGAATAACATCAATGAAGCTGTTCGCTCAGGTCACTGTAGCCAGAGACAGATAAACAGAGTGAGGGACGAAGATGCACAAACAATCTGGTGCGTTTGGCCAGTTTGCCCATTCAGACTCAGCCGGATAGCAGTAAATGATACGTGTAGACTGCCGTTTTTCTTTCGATAAGAAGCTCTTTGTCTCCCATACATGCACATACACTCGTCGTAGAGTCGTTGCTAATTTTCGTGGAGCACTTCGGGACTCTCAACAGACACGGCGTAGCTAAGTCACAGCGGAATCGATCCAACTGTAATTAATGAAGACCCCCGGGACGGGCAGTGGATGGAAACAGCGGCCGAAGATCAGAGTTGTCGAGTAGAGCGACAACTCTGACCTTAGTCGTCCTCTGTGCCACGGCATATAAAAAACGCGGAACCGTTTCGCAAGTTTTCGACCTTCCGTCGTCCAGGGTCCCGGTGAATTTTAAGCTGTACCGTTCAAAACGACTTAAATAAGGTAAAGTAAAAGATAACGCAAGAGAGCGTTTCGGGGGAAGGAATAGAGGCTCAGTGCGACAGATTCTTCGTTGCATGCAATGAAGCGACAATAAAGAATACATCGTAGGTCTATGCTGGCGTTGGAAATTACGTTGAGGTAGAAAAAATGCTTCAATAGTGGTACACTGTGAAGAGCGCTTTAATATTACTTCACATTACGCTTTAACGGTCGAAACTTATCACAGTCCTCATTTGCGATCATATGTTTTCAATTTAGCTGGTGGTCTAGCAATATTTGGCGATATCATTTATTAACGCAAACATTCATAAGATGACATGCTATACTCTACACCAAAACCCTAGTTCGGTTACAAGGATATGTTGAAGTCAAACGAAATGAGGTCAAAGGAGATCGCTGACCTCCTGATCAAAAGTTTGGCAAGATTAGTAACAGTGGGTCTTGAACCCCGCTACACGTAGCGAGCGGCACTCCACGACGAAACAGAAGTTTTGGAAGTTTAGTAGATGTCTCCGTTGGGACCCGGAGTTTTGAAACTTATTCGTCTCTATGTTCGAAGGATGGCGAGGATACCAGGTAGTACTTGGTGTTAAAGCCGAATGTTTTATCGATAGATTGGGCAGCAAAACTTTCAATTAAGAACGGCGAGCCTGTGCATACAGTATTTTGGCACACCGTATTGGCTTTCTAATACGCCTTAAAAAAAGCAATACTGAATGGTTTTAACTTACTTTGGGTACTGATGCTACCATGCAATACGAGCTGTATTAAGTTCACTGAATGATACTAAGTTGTAATACGGAATTTCAGTAGCCACGTTATACAAAACATCTTGAAAACAATCTTTCTCTTACTCCAAGTATAATGAAGAACTACACGTTGGTCAGACTCGCTGCGGGAACGCGGTGTGCTTAGTTTCAGTGTGATTCTCTCTGGGAGACACAAAAAGTTTACCCAATGCACTATAGTGCACACAGGGTCACAATGTAAGAGAATGTTGGTTTATTGACGGATCTGCAAGTATTGCACCGCTTAAGTTTTAGTGAAATTATGATAAAAAGTATCTCCCTTGCCGGAAATATATGGCTTCACATATGTATAATGTTTACATTCGAGCCTACAATCCGAGTTAAACTCGTTTTAATGTAATTTTTACAGTGAGTAGCAGTTTCACAAGTGCTCAAGCTCACATAACTGAAGTCATCGAATAGACTAATTGCAGGTTGTGTAGTAACGTTGCACGAAAGATGCACATCGAACTGAAAAAATTTGCACAAAAGTTGAAAAAGAAAAACAGGAAAAGACACTCTAAATAGTCATTACAAGATACTCACACAAATTTAAAAATATGTTTCTTTCTTCTGCAAATTTTTTCACTGAGAAAAAGGAACAACGTCGCGAGGGAGCTAACCCCAGAGCACCGGGAAACGATACGCGAGGACATGGCAGCTAGATTCTTTGACGGTAGGCGTTAGAAATTCGACTCTCCTACGGGCCGCTCTTCTCGGCGCTGAAGCAATTGGCAGCGCAATGTTAATGTGAATAATTTTTTTAGATATTTTAAGGGCCAAAAAGCGCAACATGAAGCGAATGCACTAGAGACAGAGTAGGTAACTCCTATACCCACATGATCTCAGGCGTAAACTCTGTTCAGCATTTATTAAATATGGCTTGAATAAAGTCATTCTGAATAATCTCTCCTCTGTGAAGGAGCATCCTGCAGCCGCTCCCTAAACTGCTATACAATAAGAGCGGTGGCAGCAATGATTTATAGACGAGTGTCAGGCCGCGCGAACTTCAACTTTTCTAAGACGACGTAGCACAACACCTACCGCAAAGCCCCTAGATAAGCGGGGTTTTCAGGTGATCGTGAAGAGTGTTGAGAAAACATCATTTTACTAAAGTTGATTAGGAGTCCAAACCTTTGAAACATTCTGAGGATGTCTTCAACTTTCCAAAAACCTTGAAAAAGTCATTCTGAGCCACCTTTGGACGAATACGGAAGGCAACCGTTCTGCAAAAGTTCCCAGCTATAATTTTCAACAGAATCAGGTTTATAAACACCTGAAACGTGAATGAAACCTTGTAATGTGCCGATGTTGACCTTGCGCTATTTTTACTAGGCGCCACCGATCCTGATTGCTTGCCTTCCCACTAATAGGTAAAAGCGGAACCATTTCACAACCATCTCGTTGCATCCAAGGACCCCCAAAACGTGCAGAAGAAAAATGCGTCTGAGACAGCTGAAACCAGCTGACATACATAAGAAAACACCAGGGTACATCTGATTACTTTTCACAGAACCAATGGTTTCGTGCCATAGATTAGCAAGAGCCAGCTTCGACGACCGCGTCCTGCTGAAGCCAAACCGAAAAACTGAGAAGAAGGTAACATATAGTAGATGCTTACTTAGCCTAGCTATCACTATCTTCTTAAAAACTTTGAACAAGTAGTCGACAAGGGAGATAGGACGGCAATTCCCCACAAGTGGCCGACCCTCTTTATTTTTGAATAGCAGAATAATGTGCGCATCCATCAGTAAAACATCAGAAAAACTCCGGCTGATTAGCGATAGGTTGATGATATGTGCAAGAGGGCAAGTGAGCTTATTAGAACCGAATTTTTTTCAATTATCTGTCAACATGCCAAGGTATATTGTTATACACTTTACCTTTTAGATCAATTAAGGAATAATGAAGTGCTTTAAAAGCAAAGAACACAAAAAGTTAAAATCATTCTTAGAATAGTGTATATTTTTCCGCAAATGTCATAATATCTGGTACATAAAAACAAGCGTATTATTATCTTCTCAAAAACTTTGAACAAGTAGTCGACAAAGGAGATAGGACGGCAATTCCCCACAAGTGGCCGACCCTCTTTATTTTTTAATAGCAGGATAATGTGCGCATCCATCAGTAAAACATCAGAAATACTCCGGTTGATTAGCGATAGGTTGATGATACGTGCGAGAGGGCAAGTGAGCCTTATTAGAACCGAATTTTTATCAATTATCTGTCAACATGCCAAGGTATATTGTTATATACTTTACCTTTTAGATCAATTAAGGAATAATGAAGTACTTTAAAAGCAAAGAACACAAAAAGTTAAAATCATTCTTAGAATAGTGTGTATATTCTCCGCAAATGTCATAATATCTGGTACATAAAAACAAGCGTATTATTGTCACGTCAATTTTTTTATTGTAAAGCACTTCTGTTGTAATTGTACGTCTGTAGTAATTCTCACCTGGAATTTTAGCAGCTCTACGAATAGTTTAACTTGCCCAGTTAGCTCAATATTAGCATATTCTTATTAAAACACAGCAAACAAAGACGGAAGGTCACAGGGTGTGGACGCAGAGGTACTTTCTTAAACAAAGGAAATCTTTTTTCACACCAATTAGTTGATCAAAAGATCTCATTTTCAATACCCAGAGTCAATGAAAATGAGGCTCTTAAAATACGTCATCATAAACGCGTCGTTTGTATTTTTTTGACTAAATGTGACATTGACAATTTACAGTAACTGCGAGTGTGGTCTAAGCGGTGGGAACGAGCGCCACAAGAGAGAAGATCAACCATAGCGTCAGTCCTCTTATTGAAATTACAATTAGCATTTTATTTTGTAGGAACATCGGTACTCACAATAGCTGCTACGAGCGTTTCGTCCTGAAGGAGCAGGGAGCTCGTGACACTCGTGTTAGACACAAATCTGCAGTCTTACCAAGAACTGTTGGATACATAGACTGACGTCAACGAAATAAAAAAAAAATGCTTTTGACGCTCTTTAATTACGTGCCTTAATGTTATATCAAAGTTCCTTTTAAGAAAACCAAAAAAGAAGGACCTTTCAGTATTTTAACGCTGCGGATGCCACAGTATTTTCGATAATTATTATCAGATACTGTCGCTAAAGCTGAAATCATTCAGCGTTAGTACTCCTATGATAAAAGTATTACCCGGTACAAATAAGTAATTGAAATATTACGGATGGGAAGTGAGACCACATGGTGTAACGCGATGCACTGATTAATCTTCTACTATATATTAGGGAATTATTGAACATTTGCCTAGTAGGGTTTCAATGGTTTTATCTACATGGCAACGTTAATTTTGCCTAACGTACTTTGCCTCAGTTTGCGTGTTTCTCTATTGGGGCCTGTACAACAAACGGACACTCAATTTTATTTGACAATCTGTAATCGAGCTGGAGCCCGACGGGAAGTAGAACGAAACCCTAGAACGCCATAATATTGTTCCGTAAAGGCTACGTGACTCGCTCTGTCTTTTCCAGTCAAATCCCTGCTGGTAAACTTCAACGCAGGTCTTCCGAAAGTAACGATCCTTCCTATCGACACACATAGCTCTACGCCATGCTAGAAAACAAGGCCCACCTAAATTATGCACAGATAAGACGAATACATACATTGTCAATCGACAATAGTTTGCAAACCCAATGAGAGGACTTTTTCAAGTCTAAGGTGCGTTACCGAAACGTACTATACGAGGAAAGTTCTCAGACTTCATCCTAGTTAAGCAATTAAAGGTGCAACCAATGTGCTATCGACTAATTTCGATGAAAATTGCTTTAACTCGCAGTCAACACTTACAAAATTGAGTGCCGTCTGACTTATAAGCAGTTTAGAAAAAGTTCTATATACGTCAAAATTTCCATATAAATTAGGAACCAATTACAGACACACATCTGCAGAATGTGGGTGAAAGTTTGCAGTAAATCCAAC
The DNA here is from genome assembly GCA_002081605.1 of Tropilaelaps mercedesae. NCBI lineage: Eukaryota > Metazoa > Arthropoda > Arachnida > Mesostigmata > Laelapidae > Tropilaelaps > Tropilaelaps mercedesae. The sequence continues at coordinate 40,343 of MNPL01021759.1, forward strand.
TAATTATTTGATAAACACTAATCCCGCTGGACCTTTGCTTAGCTATATGATTAAAAAGTCAAACAGATTTTTGGCTCTTGGTATTTTTATAGTAAGCTACACTTTTAAAATTTTTGAAGCATACAGCTTCACTTACCTGTTGATCCTATATTGCTATTAGCGGTTCATGTAATGGCTGAAAATGGTCGACCTGATTTGTCGGTTCTAGCTATTCTAGACTATAGAAAATATTTTATTGCATAAGTCTATCTTCACTAATTGAAGTTTCTACGAAAAAACTGTGAGCGTTATAAATTTACTGCTGTAACGCGGGTTTTTTTAACACCTTATTAGTCTCTTATTTCTCATTTTCCCACCTACGGCGTCACAATATCGTGTACGGAATCTCCACCACAGAGGGTCATCTAAACAAATTGATGGTGTCCCACAATTCCCACACCACATATCCACGTACCCTATTTCAGTCATAATGCTGGCAAAGCCGTCTAAAGAAATAAGGTTCTTCAGACACGCCCATCATCAAGAGAGCTGTAGTAGTAAGCACTGGACAAGTTACCTTACGCCGAAATAGATTACTTCCAGGATAGATTACTATTGTCGAGCTCGGTAGCTTCGTGCATTCGTATGCGCCTTGCGACTGGAGGAGACACGTAGGTGCACGGGTTCGATCCCCGC
>MNPL01021766.1:19945-31963 GCA_002081605.1 Tropilaelaps mercedesae
GAAGTAACGACTGCTTCTCAGCCCCGGCGGCCTTTGACAACAACAGCAGAGAACGGAGTTGAGGGCAAAGCGTAGGTGGCAGTTCGAGAACGAGTCTCTACGAGCGTCAACGACGTCGACCGGCGGCCCCTGACTACAACCGTTTGGGCAATGTTTGCTCGCATCAGAGTATTCCTGCGCGCGTGTTGACGTTCCGCTGTCAACTAAATTAGCCAGACTGGAGCGGTGTTTGCAATGAGCAGAGGACGAGTGAGTGCCCGTCGGAGTTCGCCTTCCCAGTCCTCCGATCAAGGAGCGGTTTTGTCCTCCAAGGAGACACTCGGCGAATGCAAATCTCGCCGTGAGGTAGCGGTGTGAAGGCCGCTCCTTAATCGGATACGTCGCTTGCCAGGCCGAATTTCCGGGCGATGAACTAATCGAACTAAGCGGGCGGGCGAGCAAACTTGGCGGCCTTCTCTTTCGCCTGTTCCCGCCAAGGCCGAACGCCTTCTCATTTCGTGGTTGCGTTGCTTTTTGCTATGACGAAGATCGCAAACAGCAGCCCCGTCGGGTACACTTGCACGGTCCATCGGGGAAATAAACGCTAAAACTGAACCCTGACCGATTTCCATACATTTCGAACCTCAAACGTTTACTCGCATATTCGATAGAGATATTCGAGATCCTATTTTTTTGTTGTTGTCCTATGTTTAGTTGTCTTTCATCGAGCAGAGCCCGAACACCTTTCGCTGCTTCGTAAGCTCTGTCCGGTCGGATGGATAAACGCGATGTGGCAAACCGTCGACGGACGACCACTGACAGAGGTCGCGAACGCGCGTTGCAATCGTTCGCCCGTTAACGACATGGCGCGTCTTTGAATTTTCGTTTTCAGACGAAGAACGTCCCCAGGAGGTGGTGGAGGATTCGAAAAGTGATTTGATGGTCTACCCGCTCGGGCAAATGACCGAGATACAGGCACCGGGCACGGACCCGCTAAACGGCGCCCCCAGGGGATTGGGCGGCGCCAAGAGCAGCGAGGGGGGTCGCGAGGAAGCCCGAAGGCAGCGGGTCACTCTCGAGGACGCTAGGTATGCCTGGAGGGCATCCAAATGGAGCAAAGTGAGTACACGACGTCGTATTTAATCTCTGATTATTAATAGTAACCATAATAACAGTGACGACGTCGAGAGCCGATGTCGTATCCGGAGTTGCTGTTACTGCGAAGCTGCACCCACTTCTGACCCGAGCTGAAACGCCGTCGCGCACCTCAAGGATTCGACTTTCAGAACCTGTTCCACCTTTCCCGGCAGGCAGCGCACCTCGTCATGTCTGACCTGCACACTTCATACTCACGTCTTAACTTCACCTTTTTGCCCTTCTCAGACTCGTTTGGTCTCTTGGGAAATGCAAAGCGACTAGATGGTGACTGGGTCCCTGACGCTGCTGGGTCGATGGGGACGCCGTCACCTGGCCGCTGGCCTGATAGGCCCGTGTATCTCTTGAAGACAAACGCGAAGCCACCCTGCGATGAGTGGCTGAAGTTGACAACCTGGGGACGGAGGGAGTACACCGTCGTCGCCGCCGCCTTACCCATCCATCGGGCCGAAGAACTGAGGTGGGTGCCATTGACCGGAGGTGAAGTTTGCGGCCGAAGACTTAGTCGAACGAACGAACGAACGAACGAACGTGAGATTTTTCGCTCGCCACCTGTCCTCCGCGTTGCCAGGCAGCTGTCGGCCGCAACGCAAAATGCGGGGAAGCGTTTTGCTTCTCCATCAAATCGCGTTTCTCTCGGCGAGATTCTCCGGTCGACGACTATCGCACGGCATCGCCTCGTGAACCGGGAGTTGACCGACGTCACCGGTGTCGGACTCATGGTTCGACGGTTAGGCGACGATGTACGGCTTTTCCCCTCAGAAGTTATGGCCTCGTCGCCGTTCCGTCTTAGGGACATGCGGTTTCCAGTGCTGTTGTCGCTGCATGTTCGCGCCCTGCTCTACCTACGCCTGGCCCAACAGACACCGACGGATCGGCGAATCCGCCAGACGTGGATGGCCTGCCGCAGAGGGACAGTTAGAAGCGGTAAACATCGAATCCGCGCGAACCTAGAAGAGGACACGACGAGCGGTGCAATGCGTGGCGACGCCGAGAACGATCACCAACAGATAAAAGCATCATGAATGGGAATCGTCGTCTGAGAAGAAAGTTTCCAATGGGAAACTGACTCAGGCGGGGGTGCAACTCAGACGAAGCAAAAATAGAGACAGACAAACGAATTAGTCGAGTGCGGGGTGAACCTTGACGCCAGAAGGGGACGGCTTGCGCGGTCGTCCTTTATCTGTGTTTTGCCCTCTCCGCTAAACGAATAGCGCCTCGACCTACAGAAAAGTTCATCGTTAAGTTGTAAGCGCACCCTGTGCTAACTGAAGGACTGAGTCGCATTTTCTCTCGTAGTCCACATGCCCCTAATACGTGTTTATTGCGCCTTTCTTTCGAATTGTTGCAGTGTACAAAGGGGTGCGGGGGTGGCGAGCGGTCGCGTCATGTAAAATGTATAGACAAAGTAACGCAGCAGGAGCAGCCGGCGGAGACGTGCTTCAAGCACACACGCCATCTGAAGCCGTCGGAGCGGGCACGCTGCAATCCTGAGTCGTGCCTCGACTGGGAAGTTGACGAGTGGTCTAAGGTTAGTATGAAACAGCTGCGAGTGGCCTTGCTCATAGCAGCAGTGCTCCCTGAATCATTGTCTTCTAGCCGTCGTCCCCGAAAGTGGCCTCGAGAAACCTTTGCCAAGCTCTACTGTAATGTTTTTGTGCCGATAGAGATTCATATATATATATATATATATATATATATATATATACGACACTCCGGCTTCTCTATGTACAAAATATCGTCTTTGTATGGGAAGGGTGATTCAAAATTACTTATACGCTTTCAGAACTTCATAAAATTTATTGCGGTTTGGAGTTTGTTACTAATATTTCTTCAAAGGCTAAAGTGGTTGACTTTTTTTTTCATATAAAATTGATGACTATTAAATTCACATGCTCGGTGTTTATTTTTCAAAACTTGAATAGGATACGTCGACCATAGCCATTTTTCTACATGTAGATTCTATGTTGGCTTTTTCAATAGCGCCGTGTGTATAGCATATTTTACTCATCTTTTTCTCAAAAACAACACTAACATAACCAAGACTCTGTCGAGAACTACTTTTTACTAGTTTTGAATTAAATTAAAGCTCGACTGAGAAACGTTCTTCCTCGGGGACTCACTTTAATTTCAATAGCCGACGTAAATAAATGAAATCGCCAAGTCAGGACTGGAGAAATTTTCCAGTTGATTTAGCAAAATATCGTCAATGAAACGACCGTGCATCAACATTATGAAAATAAAATGACCCAGACGCGGCAATGCATTAAGGTCGAAAGGGCTTTAGGGAAATACCTTTAAAGCAATGGTCATTGACAAAAAATTGAATATATCGATAAAAGTGTGTTGATATTTTTTTATGTCAAGAACATGACATGTGCATTTACTTGTAACGCAACATTCCACACAAATGTCCGTTTTTTAAAAATCCTTTGTTAGGTGTTATTTGAGAAAATCAAAGTGAAATATTTCATATACTCTTTATTCGGTGTTATTTTGAAAATTTACCTGCAACTGTAAATACTAGATAAAAATTATTCTGAAACTAACGATTTCGATTGTATGCTAGAGTAAAACTAAACTCTGCCCGGTTTCCAAAAAGAAAAGGTTGACACAATCTTAATGGTAAGCGTTTCTATTCATTGATGAAAACTTATCACGGCATTGCAAATACCCTTCATCTACAGGAACGTAATTACAGCTTTCTTAAATAGCTTTCTTAAATAAAGCTTTCGTAAATGCAGGCCTACTGACCTGACACAAAAACATCACGAAAAGAAATGATCACTATTGAATGCATTATATTACTCTTTAGTTAGGTTTCTAACTGCTTGACACATCTCGCTATGGGTTGTTTCGTCTTGAAGTCAATATGAAGCCCGCCATGTAAACTAAATGCACCTCAGATCTTCACTAAACCTCGTTGAAGCTCTCTGCGACAACAGCTCGTTTCACGAAACCTTCATTGCACTGCCTTGGCAGTTTAATCCGTCCAAGCATTGGCGGTCGCTGTAGGAACGAGCGTTACCTCAAGCCGCGCCATGGCTCGTTTGTGCATAGCCTCGTATTTTTGTGTGACTAGATATCTTCACGTAAATGTGCCTTCGCGTATGTGACTCACTAAAGTGCCATAGACCAAACATGAAATGAAACGACCGAGAAATTTTATGCTGACAGGCGTGGCGAGGTCTGACCTTACTTTGAAGCACGGTGAGTGAGTGGGACCTACAGGCGCAATCCGCGCCTTTCGCCTTCACTTCCACAGCTGGAGGGTCCCTATTCGGCCTTTCCAGCTCAAACCCGCTGATCCGGAAAGCCATCCAATGTTTACCACAGCCAAGCACCGCCAGGGCTAGCGCCGTGCAGAAGTACGAGCTACATGCACGACTAGAGCGACCATCGGAGTCTTGGTGAAAGGCAACACCGCCTGGCTGCTCCCGCCGGAGGGTAGCAGAAAACGTGTTCACTGCCTTATATGTCGCTGCTGTCCTATTTGTCAATAATGACGCTTCGGCTGGGCAGAACAAGTGCCAGTTCTAAGCGAACCCCATCGTGACGCCTGACGGTCTGGATGACGTTTTTCGCTAAGCTTTGGACTAACTTTCTCAAGGTCAAACAGAGTTCTCGTACATCCGGAGAGTGCAATGTAAATGTGCTGTATAGTTCCACGCAGTACGACGCTCCAAAAAAGCATACACGAACCATGGATCGATTGTCCAATTATGGACAATTGCAAGAAAAAGGTCGATTTGCCTGTACGGCCAGAGATCATCGTATTGCAAGGGTAGTCCACACGGAGAACAGCATCTGTGTTTGGACGCTTGTTTGTCGTTTTTGCGTTGCTAAGAAAGAACGAAACATGACGGGGCAACGTTCTATATATACCTTAGGCAGGTTGAAGGGTGTGATCACTCGAACGGTCGAGTAATTCATCCGTGAAGGGTTCCGTTTAGCTACGATTTCGATGTTTGCTAACTACCTGCATTGTACCCATCAGTGTTAACTACATCCGATTTCTGGCGTAAAAAAGACGATCCGAAGACTCCTGGACTTCAATAAATCACTGCAGATGAATCGAACGCAGGGGGTTGCTTAATCATGGTAGACCTTTCTGCTCCTCTTCAGGTATTCGAGCGTAACGACAGCGACTGTAAAGCTGCTGGCACGGGGCTCATATCAACGCACGTTCTGCCCTAAACTGTCTCCTAAAGCGCTATACTTACGCAGTTTCGATATATTATACGCGATTAGCATAACTAATTGACGAAAACGCGAAACTTCTTTTACGTACGTTTCCCCATATGGCCGAAAGGCTATTCGTCTCTTGGCTACGATTGGTCTGCTTGGAGATGTCGCGTGCCAAATAAGGTGGCCCATAAAAGTTTTGCGCTAGACTTCGATTCGGATGTTAGCGATTTTTCTTAAACCGTCTAAAATAATAAGAACGCTGCTATGGGTGATTTTTTGTACACAGCCATAGACAGGCTAGCGGTCAATGTTTATATCCTGGCAAATCCTCAAATGGACCATCTCTGAACACGTACAACCCACAATTTCTGAACCTATTGTTCGGCCAACAACAAAATTCTCTACGATGTATGTGCAAAAGCGTATATAAATATTTGTGTATACATAGCAGCGTATATATATATATACATGTGTGTGTGTGTGTGTGTAGATCAATCTGACAGGGAATGCTCCAGAGGCGGCTCATCCTCGACAATGGAGTCTCTTTCCGGTGCTGCTCCGCCAGCCATCACAATACAAACGCAACTGTCCGATCCGCCAATGCGTCCCTGAGCTTGATTGAAATGGTTCGCCATATTGACACGGAATTCTCGATGCAATATGCGGTGGGATTCTCCTGTTTTCGAGAAGGGTCGACGTACAGAAACGCTTCTACTTTTGTTTTGACACTCTATGAAAATCCAAGTATACTTCTCTCGGGCACGATATTTTTGAGCATCTTCAAATCCCATTAGGTCGAGCGTCTCTATTCTTGTTCGGCTCGTCGGGAAAACAACGCATTCTGCAATGCGAGACGCAGCATCAAATTGTCAGCTAACCGTTGCAAGCGGCAGATAAAAACCCGTCATGTAGGTACTCGGAGAGAACAGATGATTTACAACGATAGCGAAAACAGATGCTCCTTGTTGTCTATCTGGCTATTGGAAACAGCCGCGTCGACAATTGCATCCGTTCTGGGCTGACATAACGATCAAAAATGTGCGTTCGCCTTGACGTGGCGTTGTGCTTGTTTGTGAGGAGTACGCCGAGATCCTATATCGGTGGAATCGATGAACACTGTAGGCCGTGGTGAGTCGTGTAGTCGTGGAACGCTTTACTCTTCAGAAGTGGATGCAAACGTGCGAGTATTCTGCGTTGATTAACATGAATCGACTGCATGTTTCCGATTCGAAGTTAGAAGTTGCGGGAGGCCGAGTGCCGCAGATCCAAAAAACCGCCTCATTGTTATTCAAGCAGCGATCGACGGGGATACCCCGCTCCTTCAACGCCAATTATGTGAAAACACAGTGGCCTCGCAGACTTTGAAAAGGGGGCTTTATTAGACACAGAAACCAGGTTTAAAAGCGAGCATTGTAAAAGAATCGATCATCTTGTTTAATAGGCTCTAGAACGACTCCTAAAATATGGCGGCATTTCAAAATTAATGGCAACAACGAAACAACGAAACTTTGTTTGCTTCTGACAGCCGCCAATGACCGACAAAATGAACAAAGTTTCAGCCTTATCGTAACGTATCAAACCATTAAGATCGACCCAATCAAAAGGCGACAACCTTCTTGTGCACATCCGAAGAAGACTTCTGTACCATGAAGAATCTGAATGACTTGTCGAGTGGAAAGGACGAAACATGCCGAAACGTGCGCGAAAACGGTTAAACAGCTCCAAACGCGTTTTCATTTAAAAGCAAAAATATTTTTAGATGCATTCCTTCAATAACAAGTTAGATCTGATTTAACTGACTGCGGCCACTTGCCGGTCGTTGCGAACTTCACACATAACTTGCGAAATAATCGGGGCTCCTTAACAAGACGACTGCTATCTTTATGTCGGGCTCCCCTACCTCGAGTGCAGGTGTATTTGTGTCACCCTACCGAAATGGTGCCTACCCTTTCATATACGCTAAAAGATTGAACCAGCTTCGATATAATCTTCCGCACTCACTAGCAACAAAAACGACAGCCGATGTCGCATTTTCTCTGGCGCTAAAGATTGACACTGGCCTTCGTAGCGGGCCGAATAGGACATCCGTTGCCATCAATCAACTTAATATCGCTTTTGTTCTCTCTGTTGTTGCTTCTTCTCGTGTTTATCCATGCATACGCTTCAGTGTTCTGCCCGATGCGGTAACGGTACTCGCGAGAGATTGGTCAGCTGTCCCGCGCCGCATAAGTGCGACGCCTCGATACGGCCGCCCTCTCTGATGGCCTGCCACAGGGGCCCCTGCGAACGATGGGTTGCCGGTGCCTGGAGCGACTGCCAGGGCTGCGGACAGAACGGCACCCAAAGAAGGTGAGTTCTTCGACGTTTTCGACAACCGATAACCATTGCCTAGTGCTAGATCTCAAGATGGTCTCTCGTCGGTCGGAAGCATAGGTTCTTTTCCACCCTATCGCGATATCGAGCTGCGACAACGGCACGGAAAGGGCTACGTCCTTATCGTGCTTCTCAGAGGCTGCGCAGCCTTGCGAGACGTTGGTTTCGGGCGCGAAGTGACAAGAACTCAGCACTCGTCCAACATCAGAACGACTATATTGTCGATCACTGAACAGGACAACCTCCCTGGAACCCGTGAAGTCGCCTAAGCGCCACTCGAAACGAGTATTCCCGCCCAGGCGCAACTTCATGTCAGTCTCGTACGGCATGAGCGTACATAATTCAGAGCGTTTATACATTTACTTTATTCTCATTCGACCATATAATGGACACGCGTGTTTCGTCCAACCACGTTCGAATTGACCGCATGCTCATTTGAATTCTCGAACGCACAAGCACATCAGGGCTGTTCTCTCAATAATCCTCTCATAACTTAAGTTCCCACAGCTGCCACTTCAATGTCTACGTTAAACTTCGTTAAACTACGTTAAACACAGTTTCGTGCCGTGTTGCCATTATCTACACGCCACTCGCTAATGACACGTAGCCAGGCCGTAGGAGACCGACGGTGGTTTTTATTTCCGGCAGGCGTCATTTGTTTTCATCAATCTCTGCCCCCGAGTTTCTTTCCGTCGACACCGAATCCAGGACCTCCTTTATCTACTGTAGCCGTCCTGCCTATCTCCCGGCTGTTGCATTCCGTAGCGGCGCACCTTCTCCACTCGACTGCTTTTCCACCCTATTGCACATTCTCCACAGAAGACATCACTCACTTGCTCAAACTCGATCTCGTTGGGGCCCCCGTCCATGAACGTCTACCGAGAGAGGCCACACTTTTTCTTGCGCCACTCAGGAGGCTCGCAGGAGGCCCCACTTTCGTACGTATAGGCTTCACTACTAGGCAGTGCGCGTTCGAGTGAGGTGAAAGCGGACTTTTTCGTAGCGAAATCTAAATAGGATGTAATATCCAACTGCGATGACGAGTTAGCCGCCGCGTTTGCAAACCGAACGTAGACGCGTAGAACTGTCTTGATTCACTCCGAAGTTACCTGGATTGTCGACTTTCTTCATGGCCGAGGAGTGAGTGTGAGATCCGACTGGTGTTCAGCCCGACCAACTGAACGCGCACTCAAGCAGACATTCCGTTAGGGAACCGCATACGTTTACTGTTCCGAGCGTCAGATGAAGGTGAAGTGTCACTGAAGTCATACAAGCCAAACTCTGAACTAGATTGAACGAGGCCTGAAGGCAGCATTTTTTGTGGTCCGCCTTCGTATACTTGAACGCCTCTCCTCGCTAGTCGTATCGAAATGTACCATTCCGGCCCCTTGAAACATCACATGATGAATAAAACATTCTATAAATTCGGGTAATATTCGGGCAAAAGGTGTCCAAGCAATTGAAGAGGAACGAACAATTCTACGCTTGCAAACATCTGATTTGTTGGTCAACAGCCGAAAGGCGAGAATACGAGTAAGTTACGAGGAGCTTTTCTACGTTTACACGTGCATGAAGGTAGCGTCGTTGTGTGTACGTATAGACTCATCAAATTTCGCGCATCGTTGAGGAGAACTTAGTTCTGCCCAAATATTTATTTCCCTCCTAATTTTGGGGGCTAGGTTGGGTACGCCATGAATTTGAATTGAAGTGAACGTCGGAAGAATCGCGAGGAAAACAAGTCGGAAGTACTCGAGCGTAATGTAGCGGAACTAATGTCCTTGCCATCCGTGCGCTCGTACCGGCGTCTGATATAATGTGTTTTTTTTTCTGTTTGTGTGCTTTTCGTGTTTACTTTCCTGCACGGCCGTGTTGTCCCTATATGCTCCTCCAATGGCCTTCGTACAAATAAATCGATTTCCTTATTGTCACGTTTCTCAACAACAACAACGAACGACAGCAGCAAAACAGACGCAGATCTTAACACCTCTTCTGGCTTTCTCCACCTCACAACTTCCGCTTAAATACTCACCCATGACTTCTGTAGCGAAATTCTTCGGCTGACGCAGTTACTCGAGTCACTCGGGATGGACGATTGCTATCGCTTTACGCGTTCAATCGCCTAACAAACGTTCTGCTCGTTGACGGTCTCATTTGAGCATTGTTTTGTGCGTGCAATTTCGCCGCCATTTCATTCGCGTGTCAGGTACCTCCTTGCGGAAATGCGTGCCAGAAAGGTGGTCGAAAATGTTTCATGTATTCATTGATAACTGTCTGGACACCATCGGCACGGCCGGTACGTTCTCATGTTTGCTCTCCGTCTGCCACAGGGGCAAACGCCTCCAACGAGTAGTGTCCCTCATGTCGGCCGTAAACCACATCCGATTGTCCCACGTAGACAGTCCCACGTAGACTCCGGTAAAATCAACAGCCTGTTCTCCTGGACGTTCCTTGCGTTCTCCTTTCTCGTGACGGCGTCCCACGTCGCCCTCCTGTATCCTCCCTGTTGCCCTCGAGTCGCGCGGAACTTGTCATCGTTCGCTCGGATATCAATTTGTGCTTGACCTGTGAGCAACATGTACATTAAGTACGACGTGAAAACGCTGCGTCGCGTAGCGCCACGGAGATGGCAGTGGATGAGACGAACGGAAACGGAAAACAGATGCTGATGGACAGAATGCAGAAAAGAACAGGAATAAAAGCAGAAGGAAGCAACCGGATCAGCTGATGGAACGAAAACCCCCACCTCCGTCACTCGTTCTTCGGCTGTAGTTCGTTGTCGCATGCACGAACGTTTGCGTAGAGCCAACACAACGTCGGGGAGTCAACGTTGTGGTTGGACTGTAACGCGGCGGTGAAGATGGAGAACTGGTTGAAGAATATCTTCCCGAGTTCCAACAACGATGATTTCCCCGGGGCGGCGCCGCCGCCGCCGCCGCTTTTGACGGGGGGCTTCATCGGCCAGCTCACGACCGCCGCGCGACGGACAGGATGAGGAAATGTTTGAAATTGGAAGTGTACGGGTGTGAGATCCGCTGGATGTCGTGGACGCTGGGTGGCTGATGTCGGGAACAAACGCTAACGGAAGAGAGCCTGCAGAAGAGTGAAGAAAGAGCGTCACAGATCAGCGGCGAGCCGCTGAGCTGTCGTCGTCCAGGAATCGTAACAGACCAACTGGTATCTTCTGGATTCTGTCAGCAGCTACATTGACGAAACAGGCAACACAAAGACGCCGGGAGCACGCCAGCCTGTAAACGCAGCCGCTGTCGACAAGGCTTGACAAAGCACAACATGTTGGCTGCTAGGCGGTGTTTCATGCTGCCTCTGAGACATCATCGGTGATAATATGATTAAATAACAGGCACATTTTGAGCCGCGATGCATCGACTTTCCGGTTAGCAGCGATTTCTGGGAAGCTAACAGTGTTTTGCTGAGCGTAGTTCGAATATTTTCGCATGACTACGGCGTTAGGTTCGAGGGCGAGGTTTCCCAAGAGAGCCCGAATGTAACAGACTCAGTTGTTTAGAACTCAGTACTGTTAAACTTTTATTCGTCCGATATCCCCACAGAATGTCCCCCCGGTTGAACAACGCGTTTCCGCTCTCACCTACTGGCGTCGAAGGCCGTGAAGGTTTGAAGACACTTTCAAAACATCTAGTCGCCTTATCAAACAAGTTACTCAGCTACTGAACCCAAGCAGACACAGACTTGACCTACTCGCATTTGTCACGTCAATAAAAACTCTGCGAAAGCATGCATTTATTGTTCCCCAAACGTCCTCGGGTCGTCCACATCGGCTGTCTTGAAAACGACCGACAACAACGATGTCAGGCAACGGCAAAGGGACTTTCCGTTAGCCGACCTTCTTCCGGTTTCTGCCGTCTCAATCAGCCAAGGAAAACAGCGTAACGGTCGTGAGTTGCCTGAGAGAACTTTGGGAGTTGGCTTTTTCGCGCGAAATCCTGTCGAAGGGAAAAGCTTTGGCTTCACGGCGACCTTCTTCGAGGATGGATCACATCCACAACCGTAACCACACATAAACGGATTACGAAGCACAACTCTTCGCCCTTTTGAAGACATCAAGGTCAACTTCTAACACCATCCCCGGCTTGCCCCTCTGTCGACCTCACAATGCCTACTGAGACGGGCCATTCGGGTTCTTCTCAGAGTGAAGATTCAGCCTATTATTCCTACGGGGCGAAGGGCAACGCGTGATCGCGATATTATTGCCTTGCCCATGCATCAGTTCCCGCGCAACTCGTCCTCCTGCCGGCCTCAGCCAGCGTCAGCTCGAGGGTGGATGACTCCGTGGAGGGCCCAGTCGGG